>JAFIRS010003246.1:0-52500 GCA_018342105.1 Gonioctena quinquepunctata | reverse complement strand
AAAATCCAAAATTAAATCATATCAAATTGGAATTTATAGAAAACATTGAATTTAAAGTAAGATCAACTGATATATGAGTTTTGAACATCCTGTATGACAATTCACATCAACAGGAAACCCACCAATGAGATATCGAGAGAGTTTGTGTGGGAAAAGTGATGATATATAAAGGATGTATTAGCAGAAATTGTAAAAATATAATTTCATACGAATTTGTGAATAGTATGTAAGATTTAGAATTAGATTTAATTCATTACATCATTAGTGGTAATTAGAATAACAAATAACTAGGTAGGAAGTGACATTAAATTCAAAAATCCGTGAGAAAATAAAAAATGTGTTACCATGGAAGGAGATAACAAGTTTGGAGGAGATTGAAAAAGTTAGAAGAAAGGAAGCCACGTACGAAAATTTGTAAGAGATATTAATAGAAAATACAAGAAATAACCAAATAAAATGATTCCCGAACGAGAGATATTTCTAAAAGGCACAACTGGGAGAAATAAGTTATCAAAAATTTCCACTTACCTGGTATAGAACAGAATTCCATGAAAGTACGCAAGTAAGCTGTCATTGCAATTCCAAAAGAACGTCCACGGGCTGGAAACATCTCAGGAAAAAGAGGAATTCTAATCACCGAACTCAGCAAAGGGCAACTTTTCGTATATTTATCCAATATATGAAATATATAAAGTTCCATGCTAAAGTACTGACCATAATTTCAAATATTCTTCCTATTAATAATCATCACTTATATTCAAATTGCACCATTCCATATTATTGTTTCTTTTTAGTATAAGGTATTTATTGCAGAGTAGGGCAGTTTTAAGGTTTTTATCTGAATAAAAACGATCAGTTGTTTATTTTCTGCAATTTGTGTTTTATCCAACCACACTTTTCCCCCACTCAACAGCATTTCTGCATTTCTTATCGAATCGTTAGTGCCAAGTCGGCAATACATATCACAGAACCGACTTCTGAGAAGGAGCTGACTCATGTTCATAGGCGTACTTGACTGAGCTGGGATAAGGTGAACAGAGGTTTTAAAAAAAGAATGGCGAGATAACATAGCCGGAGTCTTCATTTGTTATGATAGGGATTCAGAGATAAAAATCTGTGAAATAAATTCACTGAAATATATATAAATTTAAAATAAATAACAAACCCATCATAACAATTGGCGCCACAACGCGAGGCAATAACAGCAGCGCGGGGCGAATAAGGGAAATAACAGCGATAACAGCAACGTGGAGAGTTAACAGTAACGTGAGCGAAATAAAAATAAAAAATCAAATAAAAAGGCGAAATTGTTATAAAGCAATACGCATCATAACAATTGGCGCCCAACGCGGAGCTGAATTGTCAAAATAAGAATTAGAAGCGAATTAAAAGTGAAAACAAAAATATTTTTCAAAGTCAAATAATATTATACAGGGAAACTAAAAAGTTGACATTTTAGAATTTTTGCATTGACATATTTGTATAAGGGTTGAGAAAATGGATTTGAGAGATGGTAAAAAAGTTGGATTGGAAGAAGGTGCAGAAGGTAGAGAGAGGGGTGATTAGGGTTAGTAATGTGAGAGGGAGTGAAATAAAAAGTGAGAGTACACAAATGGACAGTAAATTGGATAAAATGATGGAGTTCATAGCAAGAATGGAAGAAAAAATGGAAAGAATTATTAATGAAAACTCAGAAAAAATGAAAGTATGGAAAATGAAATGAAAGATGGAAGGAAAGAAAACTCAGAGAAGATGAATGAAAATATGGGAAGTATAAAAGAGAAATAAAAGAGTTGAAAGAAAAAACGAGTATGGAAGAAAGATTGAGAGAAAATGGGAAAGAAAATAAAAAAGATGCGAAAGAAAATATGGGAACAATGGAGGCAAGAATGGAAGAAAAAATAGAAAGAATGAATGATGGAATGAGAGAAAGTATGGGAAAAATGGAAGAAAGAATGAATGATATAATACAAGAAAATATGGAAAGGATGGAAAATAAAATGGTATCTTGAAGTAGTCCTATTATCAGAAGTATGTGACCAACAATATCTAATGAAAATTCAAAATTAAATCATATCAAATTGGAATTTATAGAAAACATTGAATTTAAAGTAAGATCAACTGATATATGAGTCTTGAACATCCTGTATGACAATTCACATCAACAGGAAACCCACCAATGAGATATCGAGAGAGTTTGTGTGGGAAAAGTGATGATATATAAAGGATGTATTAGCAGAAATTGTTAAAATATAATTTCATACGAATTTGTAAATAGTATGTAGAATTGAGAATTAGATTTCATTCATAAAATCCTTAGTGGCAATTAGAATAACAAATAACTAGGTTAGTGTCACTCCCTACCTACCTAACACATTTCTAAGAAAATTATGGGACTCAATTTACGTAGCTCATATTGAAACCCGGGCAGTATGATTTTATCAGTGGGACTAAATTTACCTAGGAATATGGAAATGTGACTCAATTAACGTTTTCTGCAGAAGTTCTACCTGATCTAACTCCTCCGGTGCACTTGTCCATTTTATCAGATAAACCGAAATTGTATTACTTCTTAGTGAATCCATCCCCAGTGCAGATGTCCTGTAGCCAATTTGATCATCTCAAACATTGCTCAATGTGCATTAAAATAACATTTTGTGTTTATCGGAAATCCAAGTCGGAAGTAGATTAGGTGAAAGTGTAATTTTTATTGGAAAAAAAAAGAAGGTGGAATGTACCTACCTAAATTTTTTCATTTTTGAAATACCTATTCTCAAGATTATTGGAGAGCGTCATGGTCGAATTCGAATTCAGAAGACGAAAATACGTAAGGTTACCAACGATTGTAAATCTTCACCACCAGTGACTATCTGAGAAATTTGAGATCCGGCAACACAACAAACACGACGTCATATGCAATGTACAATATCTGTTATGAATTCCGAATAGGTCACGGGTCACAACCAGTGTTGTTCCTGCTATTACAATTGTAACAGATCTATTACTAAAAATTGTATTTGTTACGCTATTACGCCTTTTACGAAGTATGCGAAAATCTATTACTTTTTGCTTTTGTCTTGACTGCAGTTCGATTGAGCTTACAGTGCCATCTATTAATTAAGTGATATTAAATTGTATGGTTGTTTTGCTTCTAACGCCGAGTTCTCAAGCTGGCTTTTAACTACTGAGCTGTACGGCGTACTGTTTTCTGATTGGTTGTTCAATGACATGGAATGAGGAATGAAAAGTTATTATTCAGCAGCCAATCAGAACCCGGTACCCGATAACCGGTGCTGTTTTATGCCAGTAATATTGGGGAATCACAGAAACTGGTTCAATTTTCTATTTCCATGCGATTGGATGGATCAAATTATTCAAATTGGAAAGCTGAGTTGATACTTTGGGACGAGACTTGAGAAAAACGTTTGAATTATATTCAAAATGGATAGGTATGAATCCATTTATACCTACTGAAGATTATTCATTTTGAATTATATTTATAATCTGTGTTGAATAAATACATATTTTGTTTCTATTCCTGCTGTCTTCTGTAATATTCCTCAAATTTTTGACGAGAAAACGAAAATGTTTGAGCATTCTCTTGTCAAAAATTACTCTGGATACACAAATATTACATGTTAGCAATAATAAAGACCAGAAAACATGATTAAAGTTGATGTCATGGAACATGAAATTGCCACAGGTCTGTTGTTAGTACTCTCGTGACGTAAGTGTCCCCAATAAGTGAGCTGACCAAATGCACCTGAAGGAAGTAACGCCCAATAACTAGGAAGAAAGGAAACTGAAAGAAAGTGTATCATGTATCCTATCCTAAATTCCTTAATCTTCTTTAATGTAGTCTGTTTCCTCTTTAATTCAGAAAATCTACTTGTTTTATGTTATTAGTCGTTTAAAATATAGTAAAAAAATGTAATGGTTTTATTACTAAATGATAAATCTGTTACAATTCTGTTACATTTTTTGAAAATTTTCTATTACGAATAAGAATCCCAGAGGAACAACACTGGTCACAACACAACAGTCATAGATATAGGGTAGAAGGGCACAAACAGACGCAAAGTTGCGATTACGTCATAGTTGTTTACAGCTGGTGGGGCTGCCTTACTGTTTATGCTAATTGTGATGTGTTTACAACGTGTAGACGAAAAATGATTTTGTTGGTTAATTAGTTATTGTTTAGCCCACGCAAGCGAATCCGGGTTAGTTATTTACAGTATGATTGCTTTGAATTTTTGATCACAGTATTCGACCTAACAGACGGATATCGAATAACATAACCTAATTTTCTATTCCGAATATAAACAATTTACCCACCATTGCAACCAACAATATAGGTATCTTCGAAAAAGTTGGATAATCCAGGCAAAAATGAAAATAAATTTGGAAAATATACCTACCTTTTACTTCTCAACAAATACGAAGAATTTGTTGTTAAACATTATTTTCTGGTAAATGTTTTATCAATATTGTTCATTTTTTCGGTAGTTATATCTTCAACTCGATAAAATTAGAAATATTTTAATCGGAAATTTCAAATACCTACAACTGGGGAATGAAGAAATGTATAAATTTATTCATACCTACCATTGATTATAATGACTGAAAATAATTTTTGTTTGAAAAGTATCTAAATAAAGCAGTTTGAAGTCCAAATAAATGAATAGATTGGTCAAATGGAAATGGGCGTCCAAATTTAACATCAATTATAAAGGCATCATTTTCTACAGTTGGGTATGGAATGGATACACTGAGACCTAGGGTGAATATAAATAACAACAAAAACGTTAAAAAGGAAAACAGTCAATTGAATATTGAATGGAGATTGTGTAACAGTAAATTATATCGTCAAAGAAGTTAGCTTAGGTACGTAGGGATTAATTTGAGCAATTATATGAAACGCAAAACGGGTAACTGTAGTAGCTTTCAAAAATAATTTCGGTATCAGAAATCAATTTGAGTCAGCTGCAGAATCTAAATTTGAAAAGGCTCGTCTCAATGCTGTAAGTTCTAAAGAATCAGGAGCTTGGCTTAATGCTCTCCCAGTAGCTTTTTCGGGTACTCTATTAGACGACCAATCGTTCAGGATTGCAGTTGGCCTTCGTTTGGGAACATCGCTTTGTGTTAGTCATGGATGTAGATGTGGATCTATTGTTGAAGAAAATGGAACACATGGTTTGAGCTGCAAGTTCAGTTCGGGTCGTTTTTCGAGACACCATGCTGTGAATGATCTGATAAAATGAGCTCTTACAACTGCGGAAATTCCCTCAGTATTAGAACCTGTTGGAATAAGTAGAGACGACGGGAAACGTCCAGACGGAATGACCCTTATACCCTGGAAATTTGGAAAGCCTTTGGTTTGGGATTTCACATGTGTAGATACTGTTGCAGCCTCCCATCTTATAATGACCTCAATCACGAAAGGTGCTGCAGCTACTTCTGCTGAGAAATTGAAAATTCGAAAATATTCGAATATAGAAGAATTTTACACATTTTATCCAGTGGCAATTGAAACATTTGGAGTATTTGGATCTCACGCCCAGGAACTTCTAGAAGAAATTGGCAAAAAAATTATAAAGTGTACTAATGATTCTAGATCATATGCTTTTCTGATTCAGCGTATTAGTATGGCAATTCAAAGAGGAAACGCCGCATCAGTTATGGGTACACTTCCCTCATCCCGAAAACTGGATGAAATTTTTTTACAGCCTCAAAAACCTTCTATTCAAAGACGAGTATACCTTGATAAATTTAAGAAAAATACTATTCCTGATAGAAATTATTCCTTTGACCCCTTCTGGGACCTTTCACTTCATATTCCACAGAGAACTGGCCGGCTCAGACTGTCACAATGTTTAGATTCATTCACTAATGAAGAAACTTTGGATGGCGAAAAGATTAAATGCACTAAGTCATTATCCATACATAAATTCCCCAAAATATAAGTCATTCACTTGAAACGATTTTCGCTGATGGATAGATTCGGGGGAAAATTAAATGCCACCATTGACTTTCCTCTTGAAGGATTAGACATGAGTAATTATTCAACAGATAACATAATTCCGTGTCGCTACAACTTGTATGCTGTGTCCAATCATAGTGGAACATCCTATAGCGGACACTACACGGCTTATTGTAGGCACCCTTATGCAGACACATGGCACGAGTACAATGACTCAAGAGTATCACCGATATCACCAGAATCCCTTATAAGTGGTGAAGCATTCGTCCTCTTCTATGAGCAAGAGAGCACCAAATCACTTATTTAAATTATTTTTTTCTGTTGTATTGTATTTTATACCAAAAGTTACTTGTTATTTCTAATGATTAAATTGAAAAAATAAATTAAAATCAGCAAATTTAAAAATGTTTGCCCACCTTGTAGGTAGTAGTAATCGATATTTTATTTTCAACTTCAGAAGGAGACGCCGCTTAGAAAAAAGATCCCAAATTGTTTTTTGGTAGAACCGATACCGAAGTTTTCGAACGGAATTTGGCGAAGAGATACGCGCGACTCGATCATTTTCTGTTGAACGTCGTCGAAGCTATGTGTCCCCGTAAATCTTTGATAAATGTGTGAAAATGGCCATTCAATTGTTGAAGGTAGGAATTTTTGTTTTGCCTTAATCTTGAGCAGCCCCATTTGAGGAGTTGAACTTTGTAAACTCATTGAAGAACTGATAATAATGTAGCTGAACTTTAATTTCAGATTTGCCGGCTTTTATATTCAACCCTATCACAAATTTCATATTGAGAAGAGTTACGTAGGTCACGTATCCAGTTCATATTCGATTGCTAGGATAGGATCCCACACACGTTGGAAAATTATTTGGGGAACAAACAAAAACTGTCATCACCCAGAAACAGGCCTCAAAGCAACAGTAGTTGCACATCATACCAGTCAACAGAAAGGGAAGTGCGGAAAAAGCCCATAAGGTTAGATCTCTCCATTTAATATCACCAAAGTACCAGTCCTACCAGTCCTACCAGTCCTACCAGTCAATAATTTCGCGGCAAGATATCCAGACGGTCCAGTATTCTAATTTTTCCTATCATTATTCGTAGGAAGTGACACTAAATTCAAAAATCCGTGCGAAAATAAAAAATGAGTGTGTCACCATGGGAGGAGATAACAAGTTTGGAGAGATTGAAGAAGTTACAAAAAAGGAAGCCACGTACGAAAATTTGTAAAAGAGATATTAATAGACAATACAAGAAAAAACCAGATAAAACGATTCACGAACGAGAGATATTCCTAAAAGGCACAACTGGGAGAAATAAATAATCAAAAATTTCCACTTACCTGGTATAGGACAGAATTCCATGAAAGTACGCATGTAAGCTGTCATTGCAATTCCAAAAGAACGTCCACGGGCTGGAAACATCGCAGGAAAAGGAGCAACAAGGTATTCTAATCACCGAACTCACCAAAGTGCAATTTTTCGTATATTTATCCAATAACTTTGAGTGTCTGATTCACTGTTCACATTGTTTTGGCTGAACATTCATCAAAATTCCATGCTAAAGGACTGACCATAATTTCAAATATTCTTCCTATTAATAATCATCACTTATGTTCAAATTGCACCATTCCATATTATTGTTTCTTTTTAGTATAAGGTATTTATCGCAGAGTAGGGCAGTTTTGAGGTTTTTATCTGAATAAAAACGATCAGTTGTTATTCTGCAATTTGTGTTTTATCTAACCACACTTTTTTCCCCCCTGAACAGCATTTCTCATCGAATCGTTAGTGCCAAGTCGGCAATACAGATCACAGAATCGACTTCTGAGAAGGAGCTGACTCATGTTCATAGGCGTACTTGACTGAGCTGGGATAAGGTAAAAAGAGGTTTTAGAAAGAGAATGGTGAGATAACATAGCCGGAGTCTTCATTTGTTATGATAGGGATTCAGAAATTTAAATCTGTGAAATAAATTCACTAAAATATATACAAATTTGAAATCAATAACAAACCCATCATAACAATATATATATATAACTCTATTTATATTCTTCATATAGTTTGGAAGCAAAGACCGAAGTTGCTCACTTTCGAACTGTGTTAGATTCAGGCCAAAATTATGTTGGGAAGGAAAAGAGAGTTAACTTAAAGTCGTTCTCCACGAAATAATTGTGGACAACGACTTTGAGTTAACTCTGCTCTTTCCCTTCCTTCTACCATCTCCACTTTGTGAAAAATGGAGTTTTTTGGCCAAAATTACCTTATTTTGAATACCCTTAATTTTCAATTGGAATCAATCCTCCATTTTTTTTCATCGATTAAAAAAAAATCCGATACGGCGTTGGCAACCTATTTTCCTATCAGCGTAACTATCAACTTATAACTTGGCAACGCCGCAACATATTTTCATTTACTTTTGATCGATGAGAAGAAAAGATAATGTTAAACCAATTCCTGTTACAAAATACAAGGTATAAGTTCTTCCCTTCTCCGGCAGGATGGTAAACTCTCCGGCGTGGTGGTGTGATGTCGGTTTTAGCTAAATTCGAATTCGAGCACCCTGTAAATTAACATCCCAAATTAAATAAAATGGTGTACGTGGAATAAATTATATAACTTGGCATCGCCGCAACATATCTTTATTTTCTCCACATCGACATAAATGTGAAATAAGTCGACTCATTTTCTGGTAAACAATACAGAGTATTTGAAAAAA
The DNA here is from genome assembly GCA_018342105.1 of Gonioctena quinquepunctata. NCBI lineage: Eukaryota > Metazoa > Arthropoda > Insecta > Coleoptera > Chrysomelidae > Gonioctena > Gonioctena quinquepunctata. The sequence goes on along the minus strand of JAFIRS010003246.1, from coordinate 43,803 downwards.
GTCGACTTCAAGTTGTCCTGCTTTTGTGTAACACCCTGTACAGATGAGAATATTCTTGAAAAACTCAACTTCAAGAAGATTGGTTTTGAAGATATCGAAGAATTACGAACTAAATGGACACACGGTATGAACGTTTCAAATTAAATATTTGGTGTAAAAATAAGTCGCCACGCGCGGCAAAAATAAAATTTATTTGTCCACGAGCAACTTCTACACGTTGTCTAAGGTCTTCTACGCTATTCGCTGGATATCTGTATTATGAAAATAATTCACTGCACTTCGTGTATACAGAGTGGGCCATTGAAAACGAAACGGCGGCTCTGTAGGTCGGCAGAACCGAATTATATAAAAACGCTCGGACACGTCAACTACATTTTCAAGGGGGACATCGTTCGCGATGAAATTCAGCCGAAATACATTCCATCCCTCGGAGTTGTGACCGCCACCCCTGAATTTTTAAATGGCAACATATGGCAAGTGATACCTCATTTGAAAGGTATTTTCCTTCTCAATATCAAACAACAAAAATGAATTAATTCTATGGATTCGTTTTCGAGATATAGGAACTTGAAGTTGGGAAATCACTTTTCATTCACTCAATCAATAAAAACAATATCTAATGAAGCAACTGTCGCAATAATTATTATTGTCAATGAACTAAATGTTCAAACTGTCTACCACCCATTTCCATACAATAGTACAAGTTCTGTTCAAAACGAGACCTCACATTTCGTAGCATTTCCGGCGTTATTCGACGGCATTTTTCAATAATTCTCCTTCGTAAATCTTCCAGAGATTCTGGTTCGGTTGCAAATATTTTGTTTTTCAAGCGACCCCACAGGAAAAAGTCGAGTGGGGTTAAATCTCGAGATCTGGCTGCCACTCTATAGAGCCTCTCCTTCCAATCCAACTTCCAGGAAACATTCTATCCAAAAACGCCTCAACAGGCTGTGCATAAAGTGGAGGTGCCCCGTCTTGTTGAAATATCAAGTGGTCTTCATGGTAACGATAGTAATTTTCAATGATGTCTACTAATTGTGGATAAACAAATTCATTCAACAATTCCAAATAAGTTTATCCTGTCAGGTTACCGTCGAAAAATACTGGTCCTATCAAATGGTCCCCAAAAATACCATCCCAGACATTGAGTTTTTGGGGAGTTTGAGTATGGACTTCGTGGAAAACATGTGGATTGGCATCTGAACAATAACGACAATTATGACGATTCGCACTCGAATTCAAAAAGAATGTAGACTTATCAGAAAAGCAGATGTTGAAAACGAAATTCTCATCAGCATCTATTCTCGTAGTCATAATTTCACAAAATTCTTGTCGCCTATCAAAATCATCTTCATTCAATTGGTGTACCAAATGTATTTTGTAGGGGTGGAATTTATGAAGTTTCAGGATTCGGCGGATACTGGTAACACTAGCCAATTTCCCTGTGCTCAATGTTGGGGCTGCATGAACTTGTCCTAAAAGTGCAAATTCAACAGCTTCATTTCTCAACGGAAATGCACGTTCTGGGTCTCGTTTCTTGTTGGCTACTGATCCAGTTTGACGAAATTTTTGCACTAATTCTAGAACGTATTTTCTAGCAACAAGTTTATCTGGATGCGTTTCATTGAACAAATTAGCTGTACGGTTACCGCACTCATCATTCTTGAATTTTTTTTTATTAATTCAACTCTTTCCGCGATCGTATACACCATTATTGCGGTAAAATATTCAGCAGCTTTAGTCAAGTAATTCACTCTAATGTCGTTCAATCAAAGATCAGTTTGACACTGATAGACGTCCACAATTGCGATTTGGCAAAAAAAATTATCTCATTAAAATTTTTGTTGTACTCGCATTTGGGTTGAATTCGAGAAAACGTCTTTTTATCGATTTTTAAGAACCTTAAATTTTTTTCGATCAAGTAAATGAGGATCAAATAAAAACTTGAAACGGAATTGCATGTTATTTGTTGTAAACAGTTAGATCATTTAATTCCTTGACAATGATAATTATCTTTAAACAGTTGCATTGTTAGATGTTATTTTCATTGATTGATTGGATAACACGTGATTTCCCAACTTCAAGTTCCTATATCTCAAAAACGAATCGATAGAATTAATTTATTTTTGTTGTTTGATATTGAGAAGGAAAATACCTTTCAAATGAGGTATCACTTGCCATATGTTGCCATTCAAAAATTTAGGGGTGGCGGTCACAGCTCCGAGGGATGGAATGTATTTCGGGTGAATTTCATCGCAAACGATGTCCCCCTCGAAAATGTACTTGACGTGTCCGAGCGTTTTTATATAATTCGGTTCTGCCGACCTACAGAGCCGCTGTTTCGTTTTCAATGGCGCACTCTGTATAAAACCAAAATGAGTCTTGTGAAATTGTCGTTGTTATGATGTTGATTAAGATAGCACTGACAAAATGCAACTCCTGCGGGAAGATCTTCAGATTGATGGTGATATGGATAAAATTGTTCCTGTCCTAATTTCTTTCAAACTTTACTGTGGGGCATTCCACCAATTTTTTTATTTCTTCCTCAGTTTCAGTTATTTTGGGTGGTACAGGCCTTCGCTGCTTCTTTAAACACCACATATTTAACGGTATCGGGGGATTTCACAATTTAAATCTTCTGCATACAAATGAGATGATGTGGCTGAACTTCTAGTTCATTATTTTCGAAAACTTGTGCCGACGTTTAAAAAATTCACAGAACTAAAATCAACAATTGGAAAAAACAGAGGTCAGATTGACAAAAAGGTTAGTCAGCGTAGTGATCTGAGGTGTTCAAAAAAAAATAATTTTAATTTCCCAAAATTTTCAATTAATCTTATTTTCCAAAAAAACAGCAATATGCTCCACAATCATAGGACTACTTTGGAACCTCATATATATGTCAATCGACTACGAAAAATGATTGGTTACGGAATTCGTGAATGATGAAGTTTGATCGTTCCACTCAAATAACTTGACTGGAAACCCCCTGTCTGTATTAACTAACCTTATGAGGGGTTGTATTTGATGATTCTCATTGGCGGCACGAATAATATGCTTTATGGGTTCAACCAAATATCGTAATTAGAAAACCCACAGCCAGCAAACTTTTCATGGATATAAATCACCCCTATGAAGCGGTGATTCGATGTTTTCCATTGGTGGTACTAAAAAAATGTTTTCAATAATGGATTTCCATCGTTTTAACCAAATATCTTGACTAAAAAAAAAGAATACACAACCTTATTATTGGATGAATACGATGTTTTTTGTAGGTGGCTCAAATAATAATGTTTTCAGTAATGAAGTTTCATAGTTCTAAACAAATATTTTGATTGTGAAACCCCTGCATGCAACCTTTTTCTAAAAATTTAAGCTATAAAGTAACATAATTGAGGGGTGGATTCGATTTTTCTCATTCCTGGCATGAATACTATGATCTAAACAATGAAGTTTCATCTTTTGAATGAATTATCCTCATCAGAAAGTCTGAGCCAGAGGAATGTATCCCCCTCATCGCTAAAGTGGGCTATTCTCACTTGATATTTGGTGAAAATCGATTACAAAACAAGTTCAGCCTACAACTTCAAGTACGATTTATAATAATTGTAATACCTTGTATTGTTCTTAGTAAAATTTGTTTCGAATATTTTTGTAATATTTTATTCAGGAAATAGTCTGAAAAATAAATTTCGTGCAATCAAAATAGGTTCAGGTTTGTTGCCTTGAAGATACAGCTTTCATGCATTTTTATTGTTATTTGACTTAAAAAGTGTCCCCCCAGCGGGTCGGACATTTTTGTCAAATAACAATAAAAATACATTCAAACTGTTTGTAGGCAACAAATCTTTATCCATTATTTCCAGAAATTTTGCATGCACTTAACATATTACTACAGAATATCACAAGCAGAAACTACCCTTAAAGCACGGGAATTATATTGCGAATAAACCAGATCTTGATTACAGACAGAATATATAAATTCTTTACCCATGATCTAGAGTGAGATGTTTAGAAATCTTGGTGTTCACGCGACCAGCTAATTTTGAAAATATATTAAATTTTAGATGACAGACAAAATTGACAACGTATTAGCTTGGTTCTCCCCGGTAGGAAATCGGCTGAAAACGGCGTCAGCGTTTCCAACAAATGTCGGCAAAGAGAAGTAGTAATCTTTGAATACGTTTTATAAAATTTCGCATTACTTAGAGAACTGGTAGACAATACATTGTTTCTGTTATATAGGAAATCATGTAGGACACGTCGCAACCTAATCCCACATATTATCAGGTATGAGTGCAATCAGCAGCATTTCTAATTCTTGGTAGCTTATCTTATGGCAGCAAATTATCCACACTCAAAATATGTGACGATTCATTAAGAAATTATGAAAATGGCTCTGGGATATTACAAGTGTACATTCCATACTTCTTTTTTATAGCCAATCAAATACAGTAATCAATTTCAAAATGTGCGATTATGGCAATGGGAAAATTCGCCATGAGTGCATTGTTTCGAATACAGTACGCCACTGCCGAGTACAATACGCCACCGCTTGTTTATTTGGCGTCACGGTAAATTTTTGTTATCAATGACCTATATAAGTGGCAGCCTAACAGGTGAATACAGTAACATGTACATGGTGGTACCTTAGACAAAATTATACACATTTTTTAGCAAGCAATGCATTAATGACAAAGTGTGATTCGAAAATTAATATCTAATGTGCATTGTTTTATAACCCAATCATATCAGTGCTATAGATTTTTATTATTTGGAGTATTGTTTTTCAACACAAATGTTTTCAATAACCTCATTGACACTTACCAAATTTTGAAATTTCCAAATGAAGAGGTTATGAAAACTCGAAAATAATCATGTTGAAAAGGAAAACATTCTCAATAGAACTAATATTCGCTCAATTTTGTATCACAGATTTTTCAAATTTTTATTGAATTGGGTTTGCAAAACCACGACACGTTGAAAAGGAAAACATTTTCAATTGAATATTGAATAGAAAGATTTTATGAACATCCTGTTCATATTTTAAAACAAATCAATCTATCACGACACGTGTTTCGCTATACAATGGCTTTTTCAGGTGGAGATAATACTGTATTATGTAGTGAATCATGTAGTGAAGTTTTGCTTACTTTTGTCGGTTTTTCAATTTCGTTTTTCGAATATGACCCAAGAGGTTATTTTTAACGATGGGAGATAGTGCTTATCTTTTAGTCGCAGATGATTCCATATCTGAAATTATGAACATCAGCTGATTTCAAATAAATTAATACAGATTCGAAATACCATTTGATGCATAAACTTGTTCTTAATTGACCTTACCTGACCTATTTGTAATATTATCATATTTTTTAACTAACATGAATTGACTCAGTGTCCAGTATGTTTATATCGAAACAATCAGTTCCACAGTTTTCAACAAACCATGGTGAGGACAACTGTTCATTTCTCCTTGAACAAATAGAAAGTATCAACGAGATATCGAATCCAGCAAAGGATTGAGGTTGGTTTTCTTATTGTTTCATTGGGAAAAAATTACCTTAAAAAAATATGTTGTATGTGAGTTCATCATGGACTGAATCGACCAAATAGTTTAAGCCAATGAAATAAATCTTTTATTTAAATGAATGTTTTTAATTGCAGGTAAATCAATCAACATGAATAAAAGCACCGGAACAAGCACGATTTGTTACATTTCATGCCTCATATTTTATGGATGTCTAGGAGCAGTTTTAGAATCTGGTAGTGAATGTTTTATACCGGGTGGAGGGATCAAATTACGAGTACAAGGTAATAAAAAAGGAAGTTATATGTACTGAAAATCTGTCTGCTATCCAGTCAGAATTATTGCTCCTTTTTTTATATTTTTAAAAATATATTTGTTCTGTACATATAGAAACATCAAATACCGATCTTTTCTGCGTTAGATAATGGTCGGCAGACTATAAAGTCCCATAAAAAATATATTTCGATAACACCAAAAAATAAAAGCGAAAAAAATATATCTTCAACTGACAAGTTTCTTTTCTTTTACAGAGTATCTGCCAGAATATATCAAATGTCGAGAAAATATATCAGTTTTCGGCAAAAATGTGTCTGTCATTACAGATGCATTTAGTGAACTCAAAGCTCATGTTCTAAGCCTGAAACGGAACAACATCGAAGCTATACAAGAGGGTGCTTTCAGAGGATCTTCCATAACAGTTTTAGATTTGTCAAAAAACTTGTTGAAATGCATTTTCAAGAATCAACTAGATATAAATGACTTGAAAAATCTTAATTTGGCTGAAAACAGAATAAGCTATATTGAAAGTGGAGCATTTATTGAAACATTAACTATTTTAAATTTGGAGAAAAATCATTTAACTGAGTTTGATATGTATGAATTTCCAAGAATGAAAAACATTCGTCAACTTAATATAGCCCAAAATGGCCTTATTTTACTAAATTTGAAGAAAGATATATTGATAAAACTGGAAAGACTTGATTTAGGATATAACGATTTACATCAATTTGATTTTTCCGATTTACTCAGTCTTTCATACTTGGATTTGGGAAACAACAATTTACGAAACCTCCAGAGCAATTTGTTTTTGAATTTGAACAATCTGCTTGATTTAGATTTTTCAAACAATAAGATAGAAGACTTGGGGTTTATGGTGAATAATTTTCCTAGACTGAACAGTCTCAAACTACAAAATAACAACATCGAAAAAATTCAAGATGATATTTTTGTTCGGAGTCTTGGAGAATTGGATTTGTCAGGGAATAATTTGCAATATTTTAACTTTACTAACAATGAATTGAGAAAAGTAAAACATTCTGCCATCTCAATTCATGAATTTTGATACTCTTTATGAAATTGAGTTATCGAATAATTTTTTGTCAGATATTGACGAAAATTTTAACATGTCAACTTTATGGAGATTGGACTTGAGTTTTAACCGTCTCTCAAGAATAAGTAATAATTTTATAAACTTCAAAGCTTTGGGAAGTTTAGATTTATCGTATAATAACATACATTTTTTGGATGTTGCCAATTGCAATTTGAATAAAATATGGAAGATAAAACTAAATAACAACGATCTTGTTAAAATCCGTGACAGAAACCTACCCAATCTGAATTCTCTTCTACTCTTGGATTTGTCCAACAATCGTCTAAAAACTTTCAATATTACAGGTGATAAATTGGGGAGACTGAGAGTTTTAGATTTATCTTTCAATAACATTTCATTTTACGATGGAAATATTTTCAGTAGTTTGAGTGCATTGCGGTTTTTTAGCTTGAGAAATAACTTTATAAGTCAAGTACCCCCAACGGTTTTTTTCAAAAACTCAATGTTGTTTTATCTGGATATTTCATATAATCTCATAACAGCTTTCAAGTACACCCAACAACTTTCGAAGACAACCCTACGCACGTTTAACATTTTCGGAAATCCAATCAATTGTTTACATTTGAGGAGAATGGAAGATTATTGTTATCAAAACCAGATACTGATGGACAGCTGTGATTCAAAGAATATAGGGGATGGAAGAACTCCAATATGTGTCGATTATGACTGTGATTGTGAGAAAAATTATAACCAATTCACTGAGATATATCAACAGAAGATACCTAAGAATGAAGCTCATAATTGTAGTTTTGAAGTAGTGGCACACAGTGGAGCTTAATCTCAAAGTTGGTTTGATAAAAGTTATTTGGTTGCTTCAATGCATTCTCACAAGTAGAAGCAAATTTGAGTGCTCCTTGCTTCTCCTGAAACAAGAGTTTTTGTTTCTCCGTTACGAGAAATATTGAAGTTTATACTACTAATGAAGTCTATTGAAAATAAAGAAGTAATTTTATTGTTGTAACACAATTCATTTCAGAATCTTGAACAGAGCTCTCAGAAAAAAAAATAGACTTGAGTGAGAGTAGACTATGGACAAGGAAAGCGAAATGTTAAGAGGTCGAGCTCACTAAAAAGCGAATAATCTCTGATCTGATCTAAAGTTTATGCCCTCAGACGACAAGAATCCTCCAGAAAAAGGACAAAAAGTCGTAAGGGCTAGTATCCCGAAAAGGCTTGCGGTAGTAGCCAGCACATTTGCTTCCAGTCATTGGGGCCACAGGGGGGTTCCTTCACTGCATTCAGCGACATTGGACCTTGGTCCCGGAAAGGCTTGAGGTATCGGCTAGCATATCTCTTTTCTTTCAAGGGGACAGTCATTGACGCCGTATTCAGTGACAGTGGCCTCAATCGTAGGCGACAGACTTTTGCATTAGGAGCCATTACATGAACCTCGAATAAATACGTTTATAACTGCAGCTTGCGCGTGTATACCTGGGAGACCTGGGGATGAAGAAATAAGTGGTTCTCTGACGATACACAGAGTCTTATCCCCGCAGTGAGATACTGCTGATTGCCTGATAGCAAAAACACTAGATATACTATGCAAAGGAACGGAGCAATAGAATCCGGAAGTAGGTACTTATGTGATGAAACGTCTAGGTACATGGTAGTGGAGGATAACAATATCCGATATCTTTTACGAAATTGAAGTGAATCAATAGGAGGCCAGTGTCACAAGGAATCAAAGGGTGAGTGACAAAAATATTAACAATCGTATATAAGAGTGTCTGTCTTCTGAACACGTATCCGCTGTGAAAATGAAATTGGTGGTGCAGAGTGCTCCAACATTTGGAGAAAGCTGCTAGGTGACATAATTGCAAGACGGGATGAAATGAGAGCTAGTTGATTTTTGAAGTAAAGGGGCTTAGAGGGTGCAGTTATCTACTGGCCAGAATAATCAATGAAGGGAGTGAAATTATGGGTTTGCCCTATATAAGTCCATAGGAAAGTATATTTATTTCTTGGAATCATTCATGGAGTGATATCACCAATTTTCCTTTATCATTGCACCAGATGGAAAAATATTCCAGCGGATGGGGATAGATATAAAAAATCATCGAGAAAATTGAGTATTGTGACATTTTGACTTTACTTCAATATTACTGACCAAACACTTCGCAATAAATATTAAGAATTGACCTCCAAAGTGCAAGCAACGCCTTTTCTATAGCCTCATTTATGATATACTTTTATTAATACTTATTGAGAGTATGGCGAGAAATTCAAGAGAAATATTCAAGTAATCGTATATGAAGAATTGGAGCGGAGTCGTTAAACAAAATCGGGTGATGAATAGAGTTGAGGACTTGGAAAGTGATCCAGAGTTAGGAGTTGGTGGTGTGTACGTGGATATTGTATACGGCCGATGGATAATTTTGGCAACAAACAACGAACAAGCCATTTATTACTTTAAGTGACAGAGTTTGTACATGGGGATTGGATCCATCCAAAGCTAGACAAAATTTGGAACATAAGATTTGGAGCATCTACTGGAGTTTCACTTTCCTGAAGAAGCGGATGAGGGTGAAATTCGATGTTGGATAATCAGCTCTCCTTATGAGTAGTTATGGAAGATGACATACTCCGTGCAGTAAACAAGTTCGAGGCAGAAGCTTCATTTCGGCATGCATGATAATAGAGTCCAGACACTCAGTTCCAAAATTCCTTTATTCCTTCTAAATCATGTTTACGAAATTTCTAGAAAGTATATAATTTTCATTCGTAAAACCACAAGAGAGTGAGAACAAAGTGAAAATGATTCGACAAATGGCAACAAGTTTGAGAAATAAATCTGGAGAATTATTTTCTACTTTATTGAACTCTCGTGTGGTATTCTATAAATTATATTTTGATGTAACGATCATTAACACATTTCCTCGTACAATGATACAATGTACTAAACCGGTTCTGATTCATTTCTCACTTTTCATGCGAATTGATAACAGACGTCAAATTAAAAATATACGTTGTCAGATAATAAAAACAAATTACGTCAAATTATTCCCGCGGCAATTTTCTACTATAGTAATGTTTTGATTGGCCAAAACATACATGAATGATATGAATTGAAAGTTTCCATTGGTTTCTAGAAATGTCAAAAAATAATCAAAATTATATATATATATATATATATATATATATATATATATATATATATATATATATATATATATATATATATATATATATATATATATATATATATATATATATATATATATATATATATATATATATAATATATATATATATATATAATATATATATATATATATATCTGTACCGTGACATTTTTGGTATAAGCTATAGTGTCAATCAGAATTGACTCGTTGAAGGGTCGTTAACGGATATTTGAAATATTTCAAAGAATGATACCGATATTCCATTGATACATGGAAATACTATCAACTAACCATAATACTTGTGCTAGTTAATAGGTTGATGTATTTTTTAATATCTGGGGATTATCTAAATACTTTTTTTCATGTATTGGTTGTCAAAAAATCGGGTCATTGAACAACTCAAGGAAATATTTTGATTTTCCTGTCGTGAGGCCTATATACGTTGAAATCGAAATTAACTGAGCGTTCAATTGTGATTTTTTTTAATATGAATTTAACAGACAGCCTTTCAAAGAAAAATTAACAAGTACTAAAACTTCTATTACTCACGCACTGAAAATTACTCCACATTAAATTGAACAAATTTCAAGAATTCCAAGGGAAATTCTCAAACGCGAATATTTGTATTTCTAATATGAGGAGCGTAATTATTGTATTCTGATTGATATATGAATTAGCTTATATATATATTCAAATGAGAAAGTATCATTGCTCACATTATTTTTATCTATATCTCAAAATGTGCTGAGGGTTTTGAAATAATGAATAATTTGCGTATTTTTCCATTTGGTTAAAACTGCAGCTTCCGTGATTCGCACTATATATATATATATATATTATATATATATATATATATATATATATATATATATATATATGAAAAGTACCTATCGGTACGTACAAAAATGTGAAAAGCATCAAATTATAGATAGCGACACCTATAATCTGTGTGGTGAAGCTTAGACCTGTTATCATGGAATTTTAATGACAGGAAATTTCGTGCACATTAATAGGTCACCAACAGATGTGAGCATAGGCCAATCCATGACACCAATAGTCGTACTCCTAGTGCGTTCAGAGTAACGCAAAACAAGTAACGAGAGAAAGAGAAATTTGTTACGAATCCAAGAGAGTCTGCCATCCGTCAACAGTCTGTTTCATGGTTTCCCAATCATCGGGACGGCTTGTGGTCTCTTTCAAGTTCGTATCAAATATCTCATAGTGCTAATACCTACCGGCAAGTACGAAAATGTGAAAAGCATCAAATTATAGATAGTGACACCTATAATCTGTGCGGTGGAGCTTAGACCTGTTATCGTGGAATTTTAATGACACGAAATTTCATGCACATTAATAGATCATCAACAGATATTAGCATATGCCAATCCACGACACCAACAGTCGTACTCTTAGTGCGTTCAGAGTAACGCAAAACAAATAACGAGAGAAAGAGAAATTTGTTACGAATCCACGAGAGCCCACCATCCGCCAACAGCCTGTTTCATGGTTTCCCAATCATCAGGACGGCTTGTGGTATCTTTCAAAATCGTATCAAATATCTTGACGGTTGTCGGCACGAGGTGGATTTTTCATTCTAAAGTTTAAGTATTTGCCCTGACTAAACTCTGAGTGAGTTCCACTATCCATCCTCGAGCGTGTCTACCCCTTCAGAAAAAGAGAGAGAATGAACTGCTAAGTTCTAGAGAGTTTGAACAAGAAATAATATTTACAACTACTTATTTGTGAAAGTCGATTGAAAAACCAGTATTTTCCAATACTACCCATACCAAATTCTTGATATTGAAAGTTAGAACAGAATATGCATTATTATTAACATATTAGAAAGTATGAAAATATTAGAAATCTGAAATATTGTATATCAAAATTGATCACGAAAAAGTTAACCAATGAATTTTCGTAGTATTTGTTGGTTGTGTGCACACACCTACAATTGTTTCGAATAGTTTCTTCGTCCACAGAAAACTATCGAATAATTCCTAGCTGTTCGTCAATAGAAGCAGCTTTTATTTCCTCTTGAAAAATAAACACAATTCGCTGTTCCTCCGTCCTCGAGTGAACAAGTCGAAAGTGCAAAAATAAAATTTGTACCCCTATGTTTCGATATTCGCGGACCCTATCTGAAATCTGTAATTCATATAAAGAACCTGCTAACTCTAAGCCAGGACCCTGCATCGAGACGTCATCCGGTCTCGGACCTGCAGGACTTAGTACGATTCCCTGATCTACGAAAAACAAAGTGTTAACGATAATTCGGTTCGCGCCTATCACCAATGATTTTCTAGCCACCGTAATCAAAGGCCTCGAGCACTCTCCCGATGAGTGATACGGTTTCCTAGTGCCCAATGAGCCTTATCTCCACCTCGGCTGTCAGAGGGTTCGTTGAGAGCAGCAAGGCGAAGGATGGGATGGGTAGTAGAAGGATCAATGAAGGTAGTAGTGCTTTCCTTATATTCTGCTACCAGTTGATATATCCTCGTTCTATCTCGTTCCGAAGCGAAGCGACGGTGCTGTGCTAAAAAGTACAGACTTGTTCCATAGAACTCTCTATGAGGGCAATTGTTGCTCTCCTTCTACAAGCTCTGATGACTACGATAAAAGAACGACTGTTATCAATTTCCCCTGATTCGCTCACGTTGAAATTCACAGCGACGATTAGACTGGAACTCTGCAAACTGCGACTGAACTCCTAAGACTCTCAAGTGAGACCGACTGGCGTTCGAACGGTTCGTCTATATTTATAATACGGGCGAGCGAACGACCCATTCTGATTGGCTTAGACTCGCCGGATGGGCGTTCCCTGCCAGATATACACGATTCGAAGTTTTTCCTAGTGAAACTTGAATCTTTACTAATGAGAATTTATTTTCGAATAAAACTAATTTTTTCGAAATTTTTCAATTGAAAATTTATTTCAAAAAGATTATATTTTTTGGCGAAAATGCGCCTGAAAAAGACACTCCTCCCCTTTAGCAATTGAACAGTCTTTCTTTATGGTCGTAGTGCATGAAAACTTCTGAGAAGGTCGAGGGTCCTGATAAGGACTTGTTTTTTTCTCATTGACCGTAGCCTTTATTTCCATCACATATATACATCAGTTATTTGGGCACTTGCCAGCCCCGATATCCACTGGATTTACATTAATTTGGCCCTATCCTAGTATTTATAATAGCTACCTTAACTTAATGTTTATCGGCTCGAATATCTGATTTTTAACTGGTAGGTGAAAAAGAAATAATTCCACTCGAGACATACCCTCGAGTAGCGAACAAGATAAAAACGTTACTGCCCGAACTTCTACTTGGCTTTCAAAGCACCATCCCAGTTTTATTTTCTTTCATTTTAAACGCTGATCTTGACAAAAGTAAAACTATGCTAAAATATATACATACGAGAAGTTCTTTGAACACTCTACTACAGTGGTAAAACCGTCCAGTTTTCCACTAACAATATTTATCTACGATGTTCAACGACTAAAAATAGATTATGTATATATATATATATATATATATATATATATATATAGTTATGTTATGTTATGCCAGTTATAAGTTTTAAAAGAAAAAACCCCAAAAGAATAATTACTAAATATTATTAGTTTAAGAGATTGTTTTTACATAATTTTGGAATTCTTTTATTTATAAGCCTTTAAAACACAATCAATTTCATACATGTCATAATGATTATAACCCATAATTGGTAAACAGACAACAAAAGTCTAGATTTACAAAATTTTCATGAATAAAAAGTAATCAACACATTTATAAATTTGAAACATACAGTATATGAAATTGTAGCTAACTAAAAGTAGCCAATGGTAGAACAGCAAACTTCTTGATGAGAATAGCCAATCAGGGAATAGATGGTCATATGGAAAATTGGAAATTGTGAGAGAATAACAACGGGGTGATGTCATAAGCAATTATTATTGAAATTTGTACAAAGTAATAAGAATGGGAAAATAGTTGTATATATAAATTATATAAGATGAACCCAAACAGTGAAATGTGACAATTTGGTGCGCGAATTCAAAAATTCAAATGAAAAAGAAGAAGGAAAATTGGTATCCAAGGGAGCAACAAACAAAGCGAAACAGAGATCGAAAATAAATTTACAAGGGAATGCCACGCAACATTTTGGGAGAAAGAAAAATGAAATAATTCCAACATTAGAAGAAAGAGACCAATATTACCTTAATTGTACAACATATCCAGGTGTCCAAAGCTGATTTCTGCATATGTATGGTTCCTGATTTATGGTATTGGAGTTCCTGATAGCGTTTGTAGTGAGAAGGAATCCAATTTCAGGGCATATCTTGAACACCGACAGTTCCAGCCAGGTATAAAAACTTCAATAGTGCACATCCGGTGCTGAACAATTTCACAAATAACGTATTTCACATCTGAAGAACTTTATTTCACTTTATTTTGAACTATAACAGAAAATTTCACTCTCAAGGAAAAAGTGAGGTTCTGTCTATCTATCCATGATTTGATTTTAATGATTATCCGTGAATATTTGTAGATTCACATTAGTATAAGTTATTTCTCGAAGGCCAGGTGAAATTAAGTCTTCCTGAATAAAGGAAATAATTGCTTTTTGATACTTTGTTGTTTGTTTTCTTACAATGATCAACAATCATCACAATGACCATTGAATAAACTGAAATTAGACAGCAGTGGCTAGTGGCTCTATTGCCTGAACCGGCTATCTGAGGTAAGAGGCGTACCAACTGTTGCTTAGCCGTGGTGAGAAAAGTGATAACAATTGGCAGCAGCGTGACGAGAGAACAGTGACGTTCGCTAGCAATTATTATTACAGCATACAATACATATACAGGGCGAAAATATCTATCTATATCATATCAATTTGGCTCACAAAGAATAGCAAAAACTATTAGCAATCTTATCATAAAAGAATAGCAAAAACTATTCAGTCTTCTACTATGGGCGTCGGCTTCGATCGAGGTTATCTGACCTGCCCTGGGCTCCGGAGCCTTCCAATGTCATCGACATGGATATTCACGTCAGACCCCCTTATTAACCACATAACAATTTGGACCAATTTTTCACTTATTTGGGGACCCGTCCAGGTCTGACTGAGTTCGTGGTATGGTCTTTGACTGTCGACATAAGACCCAATCGCCTACATTGTGTTGGACCGCTTGAATCTCCGGGTGGGGAAATGCTTTCTCCTGAACGTCACGGAGATTTTATTTGAGGTTTCAACTCTTTCTCGCGATTAATGTTCCTCCATGGCCTGTGACGCTGAGCTGGCGTCGCCCCTCGCCAGGCCTCGGAATTTCGTATCCTAGTAACAACTGACTAGGTGAAAACCCGTGGATGCATTCTGTCTCGTACGTGGATTATAAATCACTTCTGAGATGCATTTTCTCATAGGTTTTCAGGTTTATTTATTAAAACTACCCTAAACGCTTCCTTTACTTCTTGTGCCCTCCTTTCAACAGGGTTAGCCTGTGATGGTAGGCCGGAGAGACTTCAAACCGATATGATTTCTTCCGCAAAATTGTTCCATAACCCGCCCTTTGAACTGAGCAGCGCTATCTGAAATCAATAATTCGGGGCCCCCATCTGTGGCGGATCTCTTCCTCACGAATTCTACTACTGCTGGACCATCCTTAGGTACGGCTCGGGCCTCTATCCACTAGAGAAGCAATCTACTGCAATTAGCAAGTTTATTTCTTTTGCTCCTACTGGATATGGCCCAATCACGTCGATACTAACGGTTTGCCAAGGCCTTTCGGCTCGTTAGGGCGTAAGTTTGATTTCTTCTGTGGTTTACTACTCTTGGTAGTTGCACAGGTTAGACACCGAGAGCATAGTCCTTTACTCTGGCCTTCGTCGGCCCTAACTGGTAGTGTTCACTTATCTTTCGGTACGTCTCCTCAACCCCAGGATGCCCCGCATCGTCGTGATAATATTTTACTAGCTAGAAAACAACGGTTTCGGAACGACCACCCTTCTCAGTAGCTGTTTCGACCCTCACGAAATATAAAATTCTGTTCTCGATTATGAACTCACTCGAAATTCGTCGTTCATAATCATTCGGATCTTGAGCCTGCCTGGCTCGTTCGAGCCTATTCTTGAAACGGATAATACACTCGCTGGTTTCCTGCGCTTGCACTATTTTATCGTACAGATTTTCCATTTGGTTTAACTCCGTCCTGGAATCTCTTCTGTACCTATTTTTCCTCAACTTCGGTGTTTGGCAACAAACACTCCCACATTCGCAGGTATCGAAAATCTCGACTAGCATTTCCGATACTCTTCCTCGCCATCATCCTACGATGATGATATTTCTTCGTCCCTCTCCTTCTTACGTCCTCCTGGAGTACTGAAATGATAGGGCGATTATTTTCTATATTCGTCCGAATATTTCCCATGTTACCACCTACGTTTCTCCACCCGAAGTACAAACAATTGTTTGGAATATCGAGCAACGCCTGCGTTTGCAGGAAGAATGGCATTCCCAATATTAATTGCTCATTCAGATTGCTCAAAACCGTAGTTTTTACTACGATTTCCTGATTCCCAATTTTTATCGGCACATCTTAGTGGCCCAAACTCGGACTCGTAGAATCCGTGCAACCCAAGTGAACTATGGCCGGGTTAGGTAGCCCTGTGAGGTCTCTTCCTAGTAGTAGATCTGGCCTAATAAAGCTCACTGATGCCCCCGTATCAACTAAGGCATTCACTGATTTTTCCCCAATCTCTACTTGGATTCTTGGCAGCAATCTTATAATAGTCCCCATTCTCCCCGAGTGAGAACTAATATCTCCTCTTCCTCTTCAGAGAAACCGTTTGCATTAAAGCCAAGTCCATCAGCTTCAATGCTCACATTCCGACTACTCGCTTCACTCCTAACATTCGAAGAATTCGAAGAATCATCCGATTCTACGATATTTCCCAACAATAAAGGCTTTCGTTACTAGGGGGCCTGCCGCTTACTGGCCGCCCTCTGTCGTTTCCCGAACTCGAAATCGCTATCTCCACTGCACGGCCTCCACCGCTATTATTTCCAACAATATCACGTGTAGGTATATTCCTACTTGGATTTTGTGGACTACTTTCAGAATGATTGCGATTCGCAATGTTTTGATTCCTACTATTTACATTCGTATTATTACAGGTGCTGCATGGCGATAATTTCCATTCCTATCGGAATTGTATCGAACATTCGAATAATCATAGTTCGAATTATTCGGATTATTTTTGTATTGATTTGAATTCGAGCTTGATTTATTTGCTTTCAAATCTGTCTCGATTCCCGAGCACAAATTTATAAACTCCTCTACGTTCTTCAACGTCCTACCTCAAAAATACCTAATTTGTGGTGACATAATTCAGAAATCAACCTGATAGTGTTTTCTTCCAAATAGTTGAAAATAACGATTCGCCAATGTCAATTTTTCTATAATGAAGTAATCAACCTTTTTGTTCTCGGACTGAGGGTTTTCCATACAACTCACTCATAAGTTTGACAAGTATCTCAGGACTATCAAATCTCCCGAAAAACCTTTAAACGAAAAAGTCCCAACACAATGACACTTGGCCATAATGGTTCACCCATTGCGCGGCCTCCCCTTTTATATATTTACTATTGAAAACCATTCATCTTTCGGAATGTCGTATTTTACGAACTCCTTTTCAATCTTTTGAATAAAAACCGATGGATCCTCCGTATCTGTCCCTGAGAATACTGGGAGTCTCTGTCTATCTAGTTTTCGATTGTTGCCTTGGCTTATTGTCTGAGCAGAAAGACCTGCCAGGCGAGAAATCGGATCTATAGCCACCGCTATATTTCCTTGATTTGTGAAAGTTTGATTCTCCTGTAAGAATGAAACTTTATGATTGTTTTCAATGTTATCTGGGCGCCAGCGATTCTGATCCTGTATAATATTTCGATCTCGAGTCACTGAAGATCGATAGGATGGTGTGAAATCTCTGATTTCCTCAGTATTGGAAAAATTCGGGTTCCGTTCGAATGTCACTGTCGTGTCTCTTTAGAAGAGAGCACGATTCGGTAACTTCTCGAGAGTATGCCACTCCGAGCCAAGTAACTCCGAAATATTTCCATCCTTTCCTGCACCTCTTTCCTGGTAACATTCGGGTCCTCGTTTCTATCCAAGAAACGTTCTATTTCAGACGCCCTCCACACCTTTGGATTATTCTCCAATAACAATACCCTGCGCAATGCCTCACTCTGCTCGTCCATTTCTCGATTAGGAATTTCATAAACATTTTTATGTTTATGTATATTAGTTTGGAAAATCCTCATTACGATTATTGAACAACGGCTGAGATTGAAAATTTGTTTCGTCTCGCGTTTCAAAATTTTCATTCGCAAAATTTTCATGCCCGGAAAAAGCGTTTTCCTAGCCTCTTTAATTCATTGAGTCATCCGACTAATAATTATCACGAGATTCGAAATTTTCGCGAAATTTATGAGTATACTGAACATTACGGAATTGAAGATGTGTAGGTACCCCAAAATTCGCCCCACTAGCGGCTAGTTTTAGTATTTGCCCTGACTGAACTCTGCGTGAGTTACTATCCATCCTCAAGCGTGTCTACCCCTTCAGAAAAAGAGAAAGAATGAACTGCTAAGTTCTAGAGAGCTTGAACAAGAAATAATATTTACAACTACTTATTTGTGAAAGCCGATTGAAAAACCAGTTTTTTCCAATACTACCTATACCAAATTAAAAAATTTTAATAAAAGCGATTGAAAAACCAGTTTTTTCCAATACTACCTATACCAAATTATTGATATTGAAAGTTAGAATTGAATGAAATTACTTTTATAAAATTATCACGAAAAAGTTAACCAATGAATTTTCGTAGTATTTGTTGGTTGTGTGCACACACCTACAATTGTTTCGAATAGTTTCTACGTCCACAGGAAACTATCGAATAATTCCCAGCTGTTCGTCAATAGAAGCAGCTTTTATTTCCTCTTGAAACCTCAGTGAACAAGTCGAAAGTGCAAAAATATAATTTGTACCCCTATGTTTCGATATTCGCAGACCCTTTCTGAAATCTGTAATTCATATGAAGAACCTGCTAACTCTAAGCCAGGACCCTGGATTGAGACGTCATCCGGTCTCGGACCTGCAGGACAAAGTGTTAACGATTATTCGGTTCGCGCCTATCACCAATGATTTTCTAGCCACCGTAATCAAAGGCCTTGAGCACTCTCCCGATGAGTGATACGGTTTCCTAGTGCCCAATGAGCCCTGTCTCCAGCTCGGCTGTCAGAGGGTTCGTTGAGAGCAGCAAGGCGAAGGATGGGATGGGTAGCAGAAGCATCAATAAAGGTAGTAGTGCTTTCCTCATATTCTGCTACCAGTTGATATATCCTCGTTCCATCTCGTTCCGAAGCGAAACGACGGTGCTGTGAGACTTGTTTCATAGAATTCTTCATGGAGGCAATTGTTGCTTTCCTTCTTACAAGCTCTGATGACTACGATAAAAGAACGACTGTTATCAATTTCCCCTGATTCGCATACGTTGAAATTCATCCAAATCTCAAATGTATAAATTTTCCAATAGGCTAAATCCTCCTGCATCCACAGCGACAATTAGACTGGAACTCTGCAAACTGCGACTGAACTCCTTAGACTGACTGACGTTCACACCATGCCCCCCCTTAAGGTTGAGCGCCCATGGATAGTAAATCCCCTTCATGTTATGTATAAACGAGATTTACTATCCACTTCCATCCTCCTCCGCTCCTCCTTGGAGCGGTCCTCAACTCGCAAATGGCACGTTTGCGAAATTGAAATCGTACCTCCTGTGGTATGAAGTCAGCCTCTGAGTGCTTTAAGCCCCTTGATATCTGATTGTTGTATGTTTACCTGACTTGTGCTGTGTGTGCATGGTGGTGATGTACCTGATGGGTGTGTAAGTGTATGATGTGATGTGGGTGTGTTGATCTTACGTGTTTTGTGTTGAGTTGTTACTCACCTGACGCGCCGGAGTGCTACTCTCGGTGGTGGACGGTCGTTTTGGTAGACTGGTTGCAAATACTTTTCCATTTCTCTAAACATGGGATCGTCCAGGTTCAGGTTCGCGTGGATGTCTTGAATCACCGGGTTCGTGTGAGTGTCCGTCTTCAGGAACGTCGCGGTGGCATGGTTTCGAAGATGGTCGTCAATGAAGTTCGGATTGACATTCAGGTCCCTGTAGATAAATCTATTCGGGACGAATCTGGGAGCGTTCACTGCCATTCTCAGGCTCACGTTTAAGAATAGCTGGATCTTGGGCCTGTATGTTTGTGCGCATTGACCCCATGCGGCGGATGCATACAGGATGATGGGAATGAGGATGGTCCTGATGAGTAGCAGTTTTAGCTGGAGGTCCATGTTGCTACTGCCTCCTATGAGGGGGTAGAGGTTCTTTCGGGCTGCTTTCGCTAGTCCGAGCCTCCGGTCTACGTGTTGCCTGAATGTCAATCTTTTGTCCAATGTGACTCCAAGGTATTTGGCCTCGTTTGCCCATGGGATTCGTTGGTCATTCATGATGACATGTCCTGACCGTGTTGTTCGCCTTCTGGTGAAAAGTATTGCTTGGCTCTTTTCCGCGTTGATCTTCCATAGGTTGAACCAGTCCTCAAGCTTGTCTGCTTGATCTTGCAGGTATCGGGTTACTTGCGTTGCGTTCACCGATCTGGCCACTAGTGCTGTGTCGTCCGCGTACAGCGCTAGCTTGTTGAAGTTGTCAGCATGCTTTGGGATGTCCGCCGTGTAGATGGAGAACAGATGTGGAGATAAGACTGCGCCTTGGGTACTCCTGCTTCTAGAATTCACTGCTGAGAGGACGCCGCCAACTTTACATTGGCACCGCCGTCCTCGCAGGAAGGAGTCTATCAGCTTCACTAAGGGAGTGGGGTATCCGAGATCTGTCATTTTGGTGATTAAGCCATCGTGCCAGACCCTGTCGAAGGCCTTGGATACGTCTAGGAATAATGCTCCTGTGTGGTGTCCCCTGCCCAGGTTGAAGCCTGTTACGGCAAAGTCCACTATTCTCAGGACTTGCATTTCCGTAGAGTGTCCTTGTCGGAAGCCGAATTGCTCGTCTGGTAGGACGTTGAGTTCTTCCGTGAGTGGTTCCAATCGTCTCTGGATGACTCGTTCTGCCACCTTGCTCATCGAGGGTGTGAGGCTGATGGGTCGGTGGTTTTGCGGTATCACATGGTTCTTGTCGGGTTTGAGGATCATGACGACCGTGGCTTCTTTCCATGGTCGTGGAAAGTGTCTGAGCCTGAGCACTGCATTGACGATGTTGGTCAAGGCAGCAATTCCTTTTCTCGGTAGAGCCTTTAAGGCTCTATTCGAAATTTGGTCTGGTCCGGGTGCCTTGCGGGTAGCAAGGTTTCGGATGATGTCCTTGATTTCTTCTGGCGAAGTTGGTTCAAGGACGTGCTCGGCATCATTGATCCGTCTTATTCTCCTGACAGTCTGACTGGCTCGGGTTTCCATGTCTTCCACCTCGTTGGTTTGGTTGACCTGGTTATCTCTACACTGGCGTTCGAAAGCGTCCGCAAATGCTTCTCGCTTTTCGTTGTCAGTGTAGACCAGGCCCTCCGTGGAGTGGCGGGCACGGTTTCCTTCTGCCTTGTCGAAGTACTTTCTGCATTCTCCATACAGAGTTGTCTTCTGTGCTCATTTCTGTCATCCTGTTTGTCCATTGCTGTGTTTGGTGAGCTTTGAGTTCCAGCCGCAGTTGCCTGCCTGCCTGGTTCATTCTCCTCTTATCTTCGGGAGCCAGTGTTCTCTGGTATCTCTTTTTCAAGCGGCGCCTGCTCCTAACTAGCTCCCTAACCTCTGGGGTTAGTGCTAGTTGCAAGTTGAACCTGGTTGCTTGGGTGGTCTTGGAGCTGCGTTCTATGGCTTCCTGGATAGTTTGTTGCAACTGTATAGTTGCTCTTCCGAGGTCTGTCTTTGTGTGTATTTGTGGGACTGACTGGCGTTCGAACGGTTCGTCTATATTTATAATACGGGCGAGCGAACGACGCATTATGATTGGCTCAGACTCGCCGGATGGGCGTTCCCTGCCAGATATACACTATTCGAAGTTTTTCCTAGTGAAACTTGAATCTCTACTGATGAAAATTTATTTTCGAATAAAACTAATTTTTTCGAAATTTTTCAATTGAAAATTTATTTCAAAATGATGATATTTTTTGGCGCAAATGCGCCTGAAAGAGACGATCTCATAGTGTTAATACCTACCGGCAAGTACGAAAATGTGAAAAGCATCAAATTATAGATAGTGACACCTATAATCTGTGCGGTGAAGCTTGGGCCTGTTATCGTGTAATTTTAATGACACTAAATTTCATGCACATGAATAGTCACCAACAGATGTCAGCATAGGCCAATCACGACACCAATAGTCTTACTCCTAGTGCGTTCAGAGTAATGCAGAAAAATAACGAGAGAAATAAAATTATTGGTTCAAAGAGCCCACCATCAGTCAACAGTCGTTTCATGGTTTCCCAATCTGTTTGCGAGGTGGGCCTCTTGGATTCAGTAACAAATTCTCTTCTCTCTCTCCTCTATAATATATATATATATATATATATATATATATATTTATATATATATATATATATATAAATATTATATATATATATTATTCATAAGGAGAATATGAAATCTTTACGAATCAAGAGATCATCATTCGCCACCTGTTTCTGGTCCCAATCTCAAATTTCTGTATCAGAAATCTCGTAGAGTTAGTTACTATCGGTACGTACAAAGTGAAAGCATCAAATTATAGATCGACGCTTATCTGTGTGGGTGAAGCTTAGACTCGTTATCGTGGAATTTTGAAGCAAATCGTTGAAAAACTTGTCCGACAGATGCCAGCTGGGCCCCACGACCATAGTCGTTTCCTCGTCGTTCGAGTAACGCAATCATAGAGAATAATTTTCAAACGAGATAATCGCCGTTTCATGGTTTATCAATCATCAGACATTCGTGTCCTCTGTATCAGATATCTCGTAGAGTTATTACTATCGATACGTAGTCGAAAGTAATTAGATAGACACCTTATCCTGTGTGGTGAAGCACGTTTCGGAATTTGAGGACAGAAATTTCTGCGCATCAATAGTCACCGACAGATGCCAGCATAGCCAATCCACGATACAATAGTCGTACTTCGTGCTTCTGAGTAACGCAATACAAATAACGAGAATGAGAAATCTGTTAGATAATCATCAGATGGTTGTCTTTTCAAATTTGTATCAGATATCTGAGTTATTATTTATCGGTACGTACAAAATGGAAAGCATCGACCATTAGATAGGTGTCGCTATCTATAATTTGATGCTTTTCACATTTTGTACGTACCGATAGGTAATAACTCTACGAGATATCTGATACAATTTGAAAGAGACCACAGGCCGTCCTGATGATTGGGAAACCATGAAACAGGCTGTAGACGGATGGTGATTCTTTGGATTCGTAACAGATTTCATTTCCGTTATTTCTATTGCGTTACCAGAACGCAGAGGAGTACGACTATTATCGTGGTTGGCCTATGCGGCATCGTCGGTGACCTATTGATGCTGCAGAAATTTCGTGCTTCAAAATTCCACGATAACAGGTCTAAGCTTCACCACCAGATTATAGGTGCCGCTATCTATAATTTGATGCTTTCACATTTTGTACGTACCGATAGGTAATAACTCTACGAGATATCTGATAAAATTTGAAAGAACACAGCCGTCCTGATGATTGGGAAACCATGAAACAGGCTGTAGACGGATGGTGATCTCTTTGATTCGTAACAGATTTCTCATATTCTCGTTATTTGTATTGCGTTACCTGAACGCACGAGGAGTATGACTATTGGTATCGTGGGTTGGCCTATGCTGGCATCTGTCGGTGACCTATTGAGGTTGCACGAAATTTCGTGTCTTCAAAATTCCACTATAACGGTCTAAGTCACCACATAGATTATAGGTGTCGCTATCTATAATTTGATGCTTTCACACTTTTGTACGTACCGATAGGTAATAACTCACGAAGTATCTGATAAAATTTGAAAGAGACCACGGCCGTCCTGATGATTGGGAAACCATGAAACAGGCTGAGACGGATGGTGATCTCTTTGGATTCGTAACAGATTCCCATATTCTCGTTATTTGTATTGGTTACTCAGAACGCACGAGGAGTACGACTATTGGTATCGTGGGTTGGCCTATGCTGGCATCTGTCGGTGACCTATTGATGTTGCACGAAATTTCGTGTCTCAAAATTCCACGATAACAGGTCTAAGCTTCACCACACGATTATAGGTGTCGCTATCTAGAATTTGATGCTTCACTACATTTTTGTATCGTACCGATAGGTAATAACTCTACGAGATATCTGATACAAATTTGAAAGAGACCACAGGCCGTCCTGATGATTGGGAAACCATGAAACAGGCTGTAGACGGATGGTGATCTCTTTTGGATTCGTAACAGATTTCTCATATTCTCGTTATTTGTATTGCGTTACTCAGAACGCACGAGGAGTACGACTATTGGTATCGTGGGTTGGCCTATGCTGGCATCTGTCGGTGACCTATTGATGTTGTACGAAATTTCGTGTCTTCAAAATTCCACGATAACAGGTCTAAGCTTCACCACACAGATTATAGGAGTCGCTATCTATAATTTGATGCTTTCCACATTTTTGTACGTACCGATAGGTAATAACCTACGAGATATTTGATACAAATTTGAAAGAGACCACAGGCCTTCCTGATGATTGAAACCATGGAACAGGCTGTAGACGGATGTGATCTCTTTGGATTCGTAACAGATTCTCATATTCTCGTTATTTATTGGTTACTCAGAACGCACGAGGAGTACGACTATTGGTATCGTGGGTTGGCCTATGCTGGCATCTGTCGGTGACCTATTGATGTTGCACGAAATTTCGTGTCTTCAAAATTCCACGATAACAGGTCTAAGCTTCACCACACAGATTATATGTGTCGCTATCTATAATTTGATGCTTTTTATATTTATATATAAAATATATATATATATATATATATATATTCCCGATATATCCCCGATCTTGCCTTTTCGAATCTACTTGAAAACATCGGGAATATTCGATCGAGGTCATCGGAATTCCCAGACCGTTTGTTTCGGGGAATCTAGGTCGGCGGTTGTTTTCTGCATAAACAACGTCTCGCTTATATCAAGCAACGCAGGGGCGTCTTCTATTAATGCTGTATGACTGCGCCTCCTCTAATTCCGAAAGTCCCGATAAAAAATCATTGGTTCACTATGATAGGGCTTCAGTCTTACGAAGTGAATCTTGGGGCTGCGCTGGATTCTGTAAACCACGTCGTTGATCCTCTTTCTCACCTGGTACGGTCCCCAAAACGGCGTTCATTTGGAGGATACACTTTTTTTCCGCCTTGGGTTGTACAGCCATACCTGGTCACCTTATTTGAATCCTTCTGAATCAACTATCAAATCATAACGAAGTTCCCTTCCGAAAATAATGCTAGCCGGGATAAGCTTGGTTGAATCGTGGACGGCTACTCTGTATGCCATCAGAAATAGTGGAAGGTGTCTGTCCTAGTCCTTTCGATATTTTTCCACTACCATGGAAATATGCTCTTCCATAATTCGGTTGAATCTTTCAACCACGTCATCTGATTGGGGATGGAGCACCGTAGTTCTGGTCTTGTTGATACCCATCAGCTCGCAAAGTTTCTTGAATAACTTCGACTCGACATTCCTTCCTTGGTCGAAATGTAGCTCCATCGGTACCCCAAATCATTAGAACATGTTGTCCACCAATGACCTGGCTATTATGGATGCTTCCTGGTCAGGAAAGGCAAAGGCTTCCATCCATTTGCTGAAATAGTCCATGGCAATATGTCCCTGTATTTGTTGCCATCGTCCGTCACAGGAAAGGGACCAGCTACATCAATGACAATTTCTTCATTTCATCCCTGGACCTTTCTTGAGATCTTTAGTGGCACCGCACTCTGGATATCTTCATGACGTAGTCCATTTCTCACAACTGGGGAATCCCATTGTGCCCACATTGCCTTGAAGATGAGATCTCTGTCCGAAATATCCCTTCAGGAGGGTCTGCCTTCCAATGTAGAAAAATCCCAATGTTTGGATCGGTTTTATGGTCCTGTTTACGGTCCAGTCGTCTTCAGGTAACAGTTTCATTCATCTGATACTGTCAACTCCATCGCAATACCTTATTCTCTGACTTTGGTTGGGTGCTCTAGGATGCGATCTTCTAGGAAAGACATCGGCAATACTATTTGGTCGTTCTAGGCGATTTTCGGAATTAGCATGATACTTGTTAGTCTCTTCCTTGACGAGCAGATCATCGGTAATTCTTCTGACTCTGATCCGGTCCTTGTCGGTGAGTAGGAGCGTGCGGGTGTCCTTCAAGGTGATGACGAACGTGGTGGCAACCTCACTTTATAATATTTCTGGAAATGTCCATTCCTACCACATCTGAGAGAGCTTCTTTCCGTCTCTTCTAGTGATCTTGACCTCGTAGGTGATGTTCTTCAGGATGATCACAAACGTGGTGGTAACCTCACCCTGCAATATTTATGGAAATGTCCACTCCTACCACACCTGAAGCAGTTCCTTGATTCTTCTGGCGATCCTGCCCTCGTAGGTGAGTAAGAACGTGGTGATGTCCTCCAAGGTGATGAAAAACGTGGTGATAACCTCACCCTACAATCTTTCCGAAAATGTCCGATCCTACCACACCTGAGGCAGTTTTCTCTTGCCTGATTGTTTGCGCAGTTATTCTTAGGTTCCAGGCCTTCCAATATTCTGAGTATCTGCGTTATGCTCGGTTTATCTTCTTGAGATAGCTCCTCTATCGATACCTCTCTCACTTACGGCCTTCACCACGTTTTTTAAAGTGTGTCAACCTCAGTGTCCTTTATATTTCAATGTCCCTCAATCTATCAATGAATACCTACACAGCCAATTGTTTCCAGAAATCATCCGGGGCTTCTGGGTAGACAAGCTGAATGGGTCTCTGTATATCTGCTTTGGACTCCTGCAGATTTCTGCACAGTTTTCAACTATGCCCGATACAGCTGTTCTCGATCTTTGTCACCGTACCTCAATTCTAAAGCAGCAATAGGTATCCATACTTGCGATGTTGGTCTTCTGGAATGCTGGAATGTTCTGTAACATTGCCAAAATAGGTCCCCCTTAAGCCACTATGAGTGCAGTAGCCTTTTCTTTATCGTCCCATCTATTGCTATTACTGCAGCTTCAAACTGCTTTCGATATGGGGACCATGGCCACTGCTCATCGATAGTCGGTGGTTTTATGAATTTGTGCGATGTGGCAACCTTGTCATGGTGGTCTTGGATCTTCAATGAAGCAAATTTCTTTTCTCTTTTTTTCACATTCTGCATTGTTCTCTCATGCGCCACCCACACTTCTTTCTTGGCTTCTTCGCGGACTACTCACACTTTTCTCTAGCTTCTTCTCGTGCCGCAGTAACCTGTTAATTTTCTTTTTCTCGTACTACACTCACTTCATTTTTATCTCACTGTCCACTCCTTCCTTTGTTTTCCAGACTGTATTGAAGTCGGCACCGATTTTATCCACATTATCTTTCAGTCCAGCAATCTGCCCCTCAGTTTTCTGAAACATTTGCTCGACAAATTGCTTTCTGTTGCTCTGCTAGTTTTTGCTCCTATTGTTCTTCTTTTTCTCGTCGTTTCTCCTTCTTTTGTTTTTCTGTTTGTAGACGTTATTCTTCCTTCTCTCGACGTCCCTCTTCCTCTTGTATTTCTCTCTGCCGTCGTTCTTCATCCTTTTGCGTTCTTCATTGCCTGCCTCTATTCCTTCTTCTCGGCAAACTGCCGCTTGATCATTTTCATATAATCTATTTACTATTAATTGTTCACATCCGACACCAACTGTTACGAAACTGGGGTTCGTTCATTGAAACTCGCGAATAATTTTAATGTCCGTTTATTTCACTGTGAAACACAACACAACACAATGAAACACTCTGACTGACAATACAATACTTACTCATTACTAAAATACTTTGCACTAAATAGACTTCACCTTGAACTACTTTGTTCGAATCTTCTTGGAACGGTTGTTTTCCGCATAAACGACCTCTCGCTTATAGCAACGGGCGAATTATATTAATTTTGTGACAATATAAAACTGGATCAGCAATTCTTCATTTCCTTTTTCCTTATCAATTATATTTGAAAATGCAGGTAATTTTATTGCGAACACGGTGCAGATCTTAGGATAGTCGCGATCTGAAATCTGAATAATTGAATGAGAAAGGGGGCGGCAGCGAGCACTGCACGTACTATAGATGGAGAAGGATGCAGAATAACAGCTGCGCTTGAAACGGTTTCCGAGGAAAAGAAAGTGCGCTTGCTCATTTCCCTATTCAATAAAAAATGCAAATCTACTAGACCATCGTTAATTCATTTTGGAGTAACAACGTATTCAGTATCGACGGAAAAATTGAGGTGGTCCAAGAGTTTACTGCTCTTATGTACGGCATAAAGCAGTGCAAAAGTGTTAATGGTGCGAGATATCGTATTTTTTCGAAAGAATTACTCAACAAAGTGAGATGATGAACAGGTTTTAGAAACAAATTTAAAGGTTTGATTCCAATATGCTTTCACCATGCTGAAAATCATTAAAACAAAAATGGTACGCACAATATACGTAAGTTCTGTGTGGCTCAATGCAATCGATCCACGCTGTTTAAAACTGCGGCCTGAAGCTTGCAGATGGCATATGGATGACTATTTGAAGCCAATATGGTTCCTTGCACACCCAAAGCCCTACAAGTAGACGAAGTTTTGCAGGTTACAGACAGGAAGAATAATACTGGCAATCCTTCAGAATAAGATTTAGATCTTGCAAGTTCTGATGAATCAGATACCTACTGAATAGCTTTTTGTATTCGAACAATGATTTGTAATTGCACAATAAAATATACTCCTTTCAATAACAACAAATGTTTTAATTGTATTTTAAAATAATTCTTTTTTTTTCGATTTAATTACCTAATTTTATAAAGGTAAGCGAGTATTACTTATATATTATTATATTAACAAAACCGATTTCAGATTAATTATTGTTATTGTTGTTAACATAAATATTATTTGCTCCAAAACGGATTTTTGGTGTTATAGTAGATTTGTCTTTTTCTATTGCACTCTCTCTTCCTCGGCAACCGTCTCACGCGATATGAATAAAACATTACCTGGGTCAGCATGTGTTATATTGAAGTAAAGACTTCGTATTTCATAGCTGTTCTTGATTTAGTTATTCTTGAATAATATGTATGTTTACCGAGTGCTATATCATAATTTTTTCGGCTTGCATACATTGTAAAGAAATATTATGAAAACGCTTGACAACGCTGAAATTCTCAGCTATCGGCGATAGTTCTGAACTTGTTACGTCACATCCTGACGCGGTTACCGCAGTGTTTAAACAGGAATATTCATTTGTTTTTTTTAAACTACTTCATAAAAAAAGTTAAAAAAATCTAAACACTTTTATCATCGTTCTGGTATTTTTTCCAGAAATTAGTGATCTCGCCTATTGAACATTATTAACGTTGTTTCGTTTTCAGTGGTCACTTGAATGATCCAGAATATATGATTAAATTTCAACAGGCATGAGACAACCAACCTAGTCGCAAAATTCCCAAAATCCCACTGATTGTCTGAAAGAGATTCTTGAAGGAAATCTTCCACCACCAGCCTGCAGTGAAGGAAGAAAAGTAGTATTTATAAGGAAGGCAGGCACAGTTTTTTTTTTTCATTCCATATACATCTCATTTTTTCGATCAAGAAAGAACGAGAAGTGCGGAGGAGGACGCACCCTGTTAGACAATAGGGCGAATATACTAGATGTACCTACTAAGCAGGTCCGGGGACAAACGGCGGGGTCTACTCTTGCAACTCAGCTTTTTCGACTAATGGAAACAATCTCTAAGGTAAATAATAATTTTTTTGTTTTCACTTTAACTTCTCGCGTCGAAGTGTTTTCCAGCAGTGTAATGAGTTCGAACTATTGAATTTTTAGACTCATTCGACATAATATTGTAGTCATTGGCATTGTTCAAAATGCTAAAGTGTGATATATCTCATACGTTTCACCTCCCAAATTTATTAATTTTTCTAGCTTAGTTGAGGGGGAAATTTCTTGAACTCAACAGTCATGAACTGATGAAACATTCATTCAATTCATAAAAATCACAGAAGTTATCCTTTTCAACTAGTACGGATAAGTACACTGAAATGAATTGAAATTGCAGAAAACAGCGAAATATTCTGAAGGTATTCTGAACAAAGATTTAAATATATCTCTAGGCTGCCGTTCAGTCTTTTTGCTCTACCAATTTGGTCTTGTTGAAAGTGTCACTGGACTCAGTTCTTGAATTACTCACCAGGTGGCGCTGATGTTGCTATGTCTTACACTCCACTGCTTTGTTCTCAGAAAAGTTTATTGGGTATGTCCTGTTTTGATTGTTCTCTTTCCTGTTATAGACGCAAAAAAATATAAAAAATTTCTGATATTCTCAAGGTTATCACCTCAATATGTTAATCTTGGTGCGCCCTCCTCCGTACTCCTCTTTCTTATGGAATGGAAACTCTATGATAATATAAACTGTATTTTGAAATGTATGAAAGTAATAATAACTTCAATATTGATCAATTAATAACAACATTCAGCTTGTCAATAGCTGACTATGATTTCCATATACGATATACGATATTGTACACGGTCTTCACGTAGTGCCACCATCTCCCCATCTCAATTCAAAATATTCTGGGTAACTGGGAATTCGTTTCATTCTACCCTGTTCAACTTCACGTGGAGGCTCTGTGGATACTTCTATTTATTGTTGGTATGTGTACAACGTGGTCTGAAATCACTCCAGGGATCAGCCCATCCGATAAATTTGGAGGTATATCTATCTGTGGCTGATGGAGTCGAAGGTATTATATCTATCTGCTCGGCTGATGGAGTCGAAGGTATTATATCTATCATGGGTTTCTTGATATCTCGAAGGATTCCATCGGAATATCGAGTGGTAGAGAATCATTCCCGATTTCAGAACACCCGATATATCTTTTCTCCAGCTGGTTTGCATGTGCTCTCAAAATTCACTGAATTTTTGAGTGATGGTTCATACATGACATTGGTATCCATTGTTACAATGAACTTGGTTATAAACCACATATCCAATTTCGAATGATTTGGAAGATACAGCATGATTGTCATTATCTCGATGAACTCCTTCTTGGTGTATAATGACTCGGAGTGGTTCGGTAAGTTGCTAAGAATGTCTGAATCTGTTTTCCCTCCTTTCCAATTTTTTCCAAGGCTCGTTTGAATGTATCGACACATTTTTCAACTTGTCCATTTGATTAAGGATGGTAGGGTGGTGTCCTCATGTGTTTTAATTCCATTCTGTTCGCAAAATATTCGAATATGTTCACAGTAAAATTGACTTGCGTTATCAGAAACAAGAGTTCATGGATTTCCGATCTTGCAAATATCTCTTTCAATGTTCTGATGATAAATGCAGTTTTACGTATTTTTCGTGCTTATTATTTTTGTCTCCAATGGAGTATATGGGTATCAATAAAATCTCAACATTCAAAAGTATGTATCTGATATTGATGACAATATCTCGGACATTACCGTACATTATATGAAAAATTCAGGAAAATTAACCGATTTTCTCTCAAAATACAGGGTATTTTTTTAGGAAACTTGGATTTTATCTTTTCACTCACCCTGTATAAATGGAATGACTATGCGACGTTCTCAACATTGAATATATATAAATATATATATATATATATATATACATATATATATATATATACTTATATATATATATTGTTATGAAAATCGCCTTTTCAGAGAAAAAGTTCATATTGTATAAATTATATTATTATATTATATATGTCTGGAGGATTGTTTCGAATATTAGCAGCGCCGTTGTCCATTGATGTCGTGCAAGTGTCTGTTGCAAAAGTCAGCGTTTTTTTTAACGGTCGACGCTGGGCTGATTCAGACAAAGAAGCTTTGTTTTTTTTTCTTGGAGTCGATGCCGAAACAATATTTTTTTGAAGAGTTTTAGTTCTCAGTTTGGGTTGGAAATTCACATCGTGTGGATGTCAACCGGTCGAGCGTTTCCAAAGCGTACCCTGTCAAAGGTGACTCAGCGTGAGGACTCTACGTTTGAAGATAAAAGGACCAATCTTATTTCTTCGCTTCGTTTTTCGGGTCTGACTGAAAAGGTGAAGAAGTGTCAGAAGAAGAGGATTAGTTTCCGCCTGACAACGGCGAAGGGCAATCTTAGGGGAAGAAAGAAGATTTCCACACCTTTACACGTTTAACGGAAATTTTCATCCTGGCCAATTTGGTATACGAGGGACATCAGAGAGTTCTTCAAAGATATTCTTCGCATCTTATCATCTAGGAATATCCATATCGGCGATTTTGATATACAAGGGACATCAGAGAGTTCTTCAAAGATATTCTTCGCATCTTATCATCTAGGAATTTCCAGATCGGCGATTTTCTACAAGTCCTGAGAAGCTACTCCAGGGAAATAGCTGAAGCAAGAAGACATCTA
Source organism: Gonioctena quinquepunctata (assembly GCA_018342105.1). Classification (NCBI taxonomy): domain Eukaryota; kingdom Metazoa; phylum Arthropoda; class Insecta; order Coleoptera; family Chrysomelidae; genus Gonioctena; species Gonioctena quinquepunctata. The sequence goes on along the minus strand of JAFIRS010003246.1, from coordinate 11,068 downwards.
GATCTTTCCTTCTTTGCTCTCTATCTGGCATCAAGTCAATAAAAGGGGCCCACGAATCTAGAGATTAATTTGTCCCGGGGCAGGTTAGTTACTACGAGTCTATAGTTATTGGGATTAAACATCCTTGCCTGTCAAGACATCATTAGGGATTCCTCGAGAATACCCCACCAAAGTGAACCCCTTTGGACCTGGATCAACAATTCGCGTTCCTACTTTCCACAAATCCTGCAACGAAAAGGTTACCTTCCTGCATTTTGTTTTGGGATAACGAGTTAAAGTTGAATATTCCTAGTTAGGCGCGATTCACTACGCTCGTTATCCACCCTAGTTTTTGAAGAACCGTGATCCTGTCTCCAGTCCTCCCAGGCTGGTCTTGCGGCATTTTTTTTTGTAGTTTAGGAATAACATTGCACATCGTTATTCCTCGCGAAACCCAAAACTCATGTCTGAAATTCAACACCTCTGTTAGGCGACGAAAAAAACAATTTTTCTAATATGAATTTCACTGGCCTTCGGTATTTGCGGCTATGGAAGAATCCACGAAAGAAATCGACGAGTTTCAAACACGCCTTTCAATTATTCGAACTCCAGTAGGCACGACTAGCCAGAGTCGCTTGCCTACAGACAAACAGACAGAATTTGCAACGAATCTGTCTAATGAATTGTTGGATTTTGCAGGCTTTCCAAAAGCCGTTTCCTTGGTAGATGAGCCCGTCTACAATTCAATTAGGTCCGAGGAGCGTTGCTACAGACATGAATCGCAAATTTGTTCGGCTCTTTTTGAAAACAATAATGGCTCAGAAAGCCATTCAACTCGAGTCTCGACACCAAAATTAGATTCAGATAGGAATTTAAATACTCCGCGAAAATATGAGGGTATGTTTTCTGGAAATGAATAATAAAATGTTTGTAATGAATTGAAATGAAAACCCACTTCGGGATTTTCCAAAATTTAAAGAAAAAAGTTATTTCGGAACTAGACTCTGTTGGCGAGCTGACCGACAGGGCTAGCAAATTGAAACAGGATTTGACAAAAAAAAATTTGACTCCGCGAGATTTCGGAAATAGCCCGTCGGGTAGAAATTCTCAAAAAGAGATTGTCGTTCACGAAAATAATAGGTTTCAGCCGGCATCTCGCACATCTGGCGAGATTACGGGGAGACAAGATGAGTTTCCAATGAAACCTCCGCGAAACTCAAACTTTTCTAAATTGGGGCAAAAATTTTCTGTTGAGCAAGAGGCCTACGTGGAGGAACGTAGGGGTGGTGGAAGGTTTTCCCCCGACTTCCGTTCCAAAAGGGAAGCGGAAGTAGGGGAGAGACGGGCCGAGACGAACGGGGGGGATAATAGGCCTGAAATGTTTGAAAAACTTTTTGGCATAATACATGATTCCTCAGAAATTATCAAAGATAAGAGTTTTAGGCCGGGCAGTTTCCGCAGTCGCGAGGAGTCTGTCGCCGGAAACCGAAATCCCTGGCGAAAAGCGGCTGAGGGCTCTGCGCCTATTATGGAAATTACCCCACGCGAAGGTTTTTCCCATAATAGGAATATCGACGCCCGTCGCAGTGAGGACGCTCGGGAGACGGCACGAGAATCGGCCGTCTGTGAATTTTCTCAGGTTATGGGACCTCCTCGTGCAGAATGGGCTTCGGAGGGGAAAAATTGCGAGCGGGGTTTTGAAAAATTCAAGTATACGCAACCCCCCCGAAACCGTTATACGGAACATGTCGCCCAACTTCGGGGCATTCAAAATTTTGGAGAAAATTTCAGAACTCACGAAAATGATCAGAATCTTTATTCAGATCATATGGCCCACCGGAAAGGGCAAGAAAAAGACGTGAGAGACACGTTCTTTTTGAGTAAACAAAATTTCGGTAGTGAGCACACTACCTGGCGCCCACAAAAATTTAATAAGGACGAAGAATGTCCACAAGAATTTGCTTACCCAGTCACTCGCGAAAACGAAACCGAATTTTGGGACGCTGGTGAGCGCCCAAAAATTAGGAAGTCGCAAGAACAAGAATTTGTAAATCCCACAGGCAACATTTTGTTGAGATTAGTAGAAGCAATTGAAGGAAGGGGAAAGGGGACCAGTAGAAGAACAACAAGAGTTCTGCGGAATTTCGGCAGTAGCACCACCTTGACTATGGCATCATATCTATTATGGATCACAATGTCTGGGAAAAATAATTAAAAAAATCGGTGATTTACCGTTACCCCAAAAAAAAAAAATTTAAAATTGTATATTCCACACCATCCTGTTTTTGGGATGAGTTCTGAAGTATTTTGGTAAAAAATGATCTATTCTGGGGATAGATAGATTAAATTTTGATAGTTCAGCCCACTTGAGTGAACGCATCGCATTTATTTTGAAGATACATAATTCTTTTTTGAGAAATTTTGTCCCTGTACATCATATTTCATAAATCTGGTAGTCTTCAATGGACAATAAACAATCAAAATAATATTATTCCAATGGTCAATAAGCCTTCGAAATAATTTGACAGTGCACAATGGGCAATGAACATTCGAAAAAGGATTTGGCAGTCTCCTATGGACAATAAGCATTTAAAATATTCTAATGGACAATAGCATTTGAAGAATGGGGACCGCAGCCGCCCCCCCAATTAATAATCGGAATAAATATATAATTTTTAGCAATTTATTTATCATATGGATCACACTCATTAATAATTTTGCTGTATACATTATAAGAGTTATAATTATCTCATTTCCCAAAAATAATCCATCGTTCAATGCGGATGTTTTGTTTTCTGAAATGTGTATGTATGATAGGGTGTGCATTTTTAAATAATTAAAGGTCAACATTGCGTAGAATAAATAACGGACGTATGCAATTCGAAAGCTTAGGAGTGGTGAATGATCAAATAATAAATATATTGCATCAGAATCATATCAAGTAAGCAATCGAGGTTATTTTCGATGAATCTAGGAAATGAAAGTTGTTAATAGTAATGTGGGGTTGATATAAACAGTATATATAGCAATAAATATCGTTCAAAAGTTCAGAAGTAATCAAGTATTAAACTTCATATATTGTGGTGTATTACGAGAAACAAAAGGTGAGTCTATTTTAATAATATGTTCATGTCTTCTATCGTACCCACCTACCTACCTACCAGTCAATATTCTTAAATCTTGATGAGCAGTATTCTTCCTTAATTTGATTGTTTTTCTTATCAATGTTCCCTTTTGTAGATGAATTACCAAAATGGAATTTTGTGAGTTCTTTCATTATTTTTTTAAATATTGTTTAAAGAAAATATTGGTTTTTTAGAAATACAAGAGAAGAATATGAGTGGAATTTATCGGAGGAAGATTTTTCCGATAATGAAATAGATTTATCGTAAATTCAAAATTATTTTGTCATATAAAGTTATTAATAATCAATGTTTGTAGATTAAATTTAGAGCACGCGGGCTGTGAAAATTGTCTAGATTGGTGGAATTTTTGTGCTTGCACAGGCAAAGAAGAATATAGCCCACCACCACCAGTGGCTATAAACAAATATGAAATCGGTAATGGAACATCTTTCATTAAATTACCATTACAAATTTCAAGGAAAAAAGCATGTATCAACATTAAAAATGATGATGACGCATGCTTTTTTTCCACCCACAGGAGATTCTCGATATCCCACATCGTATCCACATTACAGTCATGTATTAAATACTGAAAGTCTAGAAATGCCCATGAAACTGAATCATATTAATAAATTTGAGAAATTGAACAATATTTCTGTAAACGTTTTTGCATTAGAATTGAATATTACCGACAAAAATTCATTTTTTGAAGTAGTGCCTGTTAGGTTAACTAAAAGTAAATTAGAACGTCATGTTAATTTGCTATTAATTCAGAATTATTATTTTCCTAAACTGAATGATTACACTGCACCAACACCAGATGACACAGATACTGAAGTAAAATTTCACTATTGTTGGATCAAAAATATATCTCGTTTAATATCAAGTCAAGTCAACAATTATAATGGAAAAATTCATTTATGTGATCGATGCCTCAATTATTTTTATAGTGAGGAAAAATTGAAAAATCATTACGTCTTGTGTGAGAAAAAAAAAACGATTGTAGAATATCATTCCCGAAATATGACTTTGTAGAATTTAAAAATTATTTTTACAAACAACAAAATTTCAATTACACAAGGCATTTTCGGTGGATATTACCTAAAGTGTTGTTCTGATGATTCTTTTCTTATTTCAATAGTTATGAAGGTAAAGATTGTATGCAATGGTTTTCTACGGAAATAAAGAATATTGCTCAGTTTGTAGGAGGTAAAATACTCACTATTGTGCCAATGATTGAAAAACTTAAATCTATAAATTTTGGAACTTGTCACATTTGTGAAAAAATGTTCAAGGTCAAGGTCAAGAGTGCAACCTTTTGTTTGAAAAACTTTTTGTTGTACCAGTCATTTGTCATAATATGTCAAATTATGATGCTCACTTTATTATCAAAGATTTAGCTAGGCGAGGCGCTCTGAGTGTTCTTCCATTGAATAAAGAAAAATACATTTCTTTCACTCTCAATGATTGCGATAGTAGAATAAAATTAAGATTTATAGATTCGTTCAGATTTATGGGAGCGGGTCTTGATGAACTCGTATCCACATTGTGTATGGATAATCTTCAAAATTTGAAGCGAGAGTTTAAAGATTTGAATGATGAAACATTCAAACTTTTGACTCGGAAAGGGGTATTTCCCTATGATTTTTTGAATAATGTGGAAAAATTAAATGATACTCAACTTCCATCCATCGAAAAATTCTACAACAAATTGCGTGATGAAGAGTTGTGCCAAGAAGACTACATTCATGCACAAAATATATGGTCAGCGTTCAAGATGAAAACCCTAAGAGAGTATAGCGATTTGTATATAAAAACTGATATTCTGCTACTTGCAGATGTCATGGAAAACTTTAGGGAAACTGCTTTGAAAACCTATGGTTTAGATCCCGCTTGGTATTTTACAATGCCAGGATATACGTGGGATGCTATGTTGAAATATACAAAATGTAAATTACAAATTTTAAAAGATGTTGATATGATAGTGTTTGTGGAGAAGGCAATTAGAGGTGGAATATCGGTTTGCAGTAACCGATTTTCAGAAGCCAACAATAAATACATGCCCAACTATGACCCCTCAAAGCCTGCCAAAACACTTTTGTATCTCGATGTAAACAACTTATATGGTTGGGCCATGTCTGAACCATTACCTTTCGGAGGTTTCAAATGGGTCGATACAAATATTGATGTAACAATGATTCCAGATGATTCATCGATGGGATACATTTTACAAGTTGATTTAGAGTATCGCAAGAATATACATGACTTACACAAAGACTTTCCATTTTGCGCAGATCATTCCGTTCCCCCTTCATCAAAATTGCCAAAGTTGATAGCTGATTTACATGATAAAATAGAGTATATTTTACACTACAGAAATTTAAAACAAGCATTGGCAAACGGTTTGATTTTAACTAAAATACATAAGGTGTTGGAATTTAAACAGTCTGAATGGTTGAGACCGTATATCGAACTCAATACTCGTTTGAGGGCTGCAGCAACGAGTACCTTCAAAAAAAAACAATGTTAATTGGCTAATAATGCAGTTTTTGGTAAAACAATGGAGAATATTAGACTACATAGAGTCGTCAAATTAGTGAATTTTTATGAGGGTCGTTATGGAGCCAAAAACCTAATTGCTAGTCCACGTTTTCATAGTAGAACAATTTTTGATGAAGATTTTATGGCGATTGAATTGAAAAAAGCTGAATTGATTTTTAATGAACCCCTTTACATTGTTATGGCTATTTTGGACATTTCTAAACTTTGCATGTATGAGTTCCATTATAATTTCATGTTACCCACAATTGGATCGGACAATTGCAAGTTAATGTACACAGACACAGATAGTTTTTTTTATGAATTGACCTGTGGAGATGTTTATGAAGATGTAATCAAAAAACATTTCAATAAATTTGATACCTCTGATTATGATAAAAATAATGAGTATAATATTCCTTTGGTGAACAAAAAAACCCCTGGTCTAATGAAAGATTAAACAAATGGTAGAATCATTACACATTTTGCTGGTCTCCGTTCGAAGATGTATGCCTTCAAAACACTCGTCACTCAACAAGATAGGGAACGTTTAAGGGAAAAATTATTGAAAAAGGGTATGAGCAAAAAACGAATAGATATTGAAATGAGTAATTTGGGCATAAAGAAAACATCTAAGGGGATCAAAAAGTATGTAATGAAAAATATGATAACTTTTGAAGATTATGTCGTTTGTCTGGAAGAATTTAAAAACAAAAATATATCACAACAAAGTATCCGTTCCTATGCTCACAACGTATTCAGCATAGAACAAACGAAAATTGCTCTTAGTCCTCATGACGATAAACGCAGAATAATTCCCCAATCATTCGATACACTTCCTTGGGGTCATTATAGTGCATAGATTTTGTTTTTGTTTCAGGAATCAATATGCAATTGAGAGAACTTTGTATTAAGAGAATTTGTCAAGATATACGAGCAATAATACCTTTTATCAGTTGGTTGACATTTCCTTTGAGCTCTAATTCAGAAAATACACTATCATTACCTTTGAGTTAACTTTAGAAATTGTTAAAAAATTAGTTATTATAAATGGAAGAAAATTTTAGATGTTCAAGTTCCGATAATGCTTACATTCCTGTTGATATGTTATATGAACGTAATATTTCCACATCTCAAGAGCGAAGTGCAGTTATTCATCATTATAATTGGGAATTAGAGTATCCCGAACCTAAATATTGTATATGGGTTAATAGATATAAAATTCAAACTCTAAACTTATTTTTATGTAGATCATGTTATCAATTGCTTTTATATATTTTGAAAGAACATGATATTAATATGAAGTTGCATGTTTCGAGAGATCATTTTCATTTATTTCACAATACCAGTGATCTCCATGCTATATATCAAAACAGGTCTATGTGGTGTCAAAATGAATTTAAGGAATTGTTATTTGGACTTAAAACACGGTTAGAATGTAATATGGATTTACACGATGACTATCACTCTCGATTCAATCGTTTTTGTGATGATGATGATGATGACTAATGTATCACAATTATTTATGAAAATGTACTATCGCCAACTTAATAATGTCACGAAGAAGGACAGTTACCCTCTCCCGAGAATAGATGACACCCTAGACACGTTGGCTGGTTCCACGATTTTCTCGACCCTTGATCTGAAGAGTGGATACTGGCAAGTAGAACTGGCTCAGGAAGATCGAGAAAAGACTGCTTTTACCATCGGCTCAGGATTGTGGCAGTTCACCGTTATGCCATTCGGGCTCTGTAATGCTCCCGCCACATTCGAAAGATTGATGGAAACAGTACTGAAGGGACTCTCATGGAACACGTGTCTAGTGTATCTCGACGACATAATTGTGGTCGGTAGATCGTTTGAGGACCACGTGAAAAACTTGGAAGAAGTATTCCTGCGACTGAGGAACTCCGGATTGAAGCTGAGCCCTAAGAAATGCCATCTGTTCCGAAAAGGAGTACGATACCTCGGCCACGTTGTCTCTGGGGGAGGAGTAGCAGTGGACGACCAGAAGATCAAAGCTGTTAAGGATTGGCCCATCCCAAGAGACATTCACCAACTTCGAAGTTTCCTTGGTTTATGCACATACTATCGCCGATATGTGCTGGGATTCGCCAACATCGCTAAACCACTGACGAAGCTCACGGAAGGCCAAACAAAAATCCAGTGGTCCGAAGAATGTCAAGACTCATCCAGGAAGCTGAAAGGAGCTTTGATCAACGCACCTATACTGAGCTATCCCTACCCAAAGGAAATTCATTTTGGATACGGACGCCAGCAACGTGGGACTTGGAGCTGTCCTATCTCAGATCCAGGAGGGACAGGAGAAGGTCATTGGTTATTTCAGCAAGACGCTTAGCAAACCAGAGCGCAATTACTGTGTCACCAGGCGAAAGCTGTTAGCTGTTGTAAATTGTAAAGGAGTGGAACACTTCTACAAGTACGTGTATGGAAGAAGATTCCTGTTGAGAACTGACCATGCAGCTCTCAAATGGCTCTTACAGTTCAAAAAATCCTGAGGGTCAAGTAGCACGTTGGATCGAGAGACTCCAAGAATTCGATTTCGAGATCGAACATCGAGCCGGAACTAGCCATAAGAATGCAGATGCCTTGTCGCGAAGACCATGTCCAGATGATTGCCTCACATTGCCGACGAGCAGAAGAGAAAGAAGCAACACTTTGTAGAACCGCGGCAATAGATGACAACTGGAATGACAGCAAGATCCAGAAAGACCAAGAGAGAGACCCCGACCTTGGCTTAGTCGTCAGCTGGAAGAAGGGCAATCGAAGACCATCATGGCAGGAAGTCGCAGGTTACTCGCCGGCTGTTAAGTCCTATTGGGCACAATGGAACTCTCTTATTCTGGACAATGGGATCCTGAAACGTGTTGAGGCCGATATTGGTGGGAAGACAGACGCCAAATAATTGTTCCCAGTAACAGAAGAGAGGAAGTGCTGCGGAAATCCATGATGGAGTCGCCGGAGGACATCTGGGAGTGACGAAGACCCTGCAGAAAGTGAGGCAACGGTTTTACTGGGCCAATTGTCGCTGACGTCCAGGACTGGTGCAGAAGGTGCGTTGTATGCGCTGCTAGCAATGGACCTCGAATACGACCCAAGGCCCCGATGCGTCAGTACAACGTAGGCAGCCCGTTCGAGAGAATCGCCATTGACATCGCCGGCCCGTTTCCCGTATCCGACCACGGGAATAAATACATCCTTGTGGCAATGGACTACTTCAGTAAGTGGGCGGAAGCCTATGCCCTGCCCAACCAGGAAGCCATCACCGTCGCCGACGTCTTGGTGAAAGAGTGGATATGTCGATTCGGTATTCCAATGGAGCTGCACTCGGATCAAGGCAGAAATTTCGAATCCAACCTTTTCCAAGAAATATGTCTTCTGCTGAACATCCGCAAGACAAGAACCATGGCCCTACATACGCAGTCCGATGGAATGGTGGAACGGATGAACAGGACGATTAACCGCCACTTGTCCAAGGTTGTCTCTGACCATCAAAGAGACTGGGACCAGTATCTTCATTTGTTCCTGATGGCCTATCGATCCGCAGTACACGAGTCAACCGGTCAAACTCCTGCTAGTATTTTAATGGGCCGAGAACTGCGACTGCCTTGTGACCTGAAGTTTGGGATACCGCCAGGACAAGACACTGCGGGAGAGGACTACGTCAGCAAACTTTGGCAGAGAATGGACGACATCCACGAACGAGTCCGGTTGAACATCCAGAGTGCCAGCGATAAAATGAAGAAGACCTATGACATCAAGGCCGACGCTGGAGGATTTAAGGTTGATGACCTGGTTTGGCTGTACAACCCCAAACGTCGTCGGACTATCACCAAAGTTGCGGAACTCGTGGGAAGGCCCGTATAAAATCGTGAAAAGGATAAACGACCTTGTGTACCGAATCCATAAGCCACCCCGAGGGAAACCAAGGGTCGTCCATTTCAACAGGTTGGCCCCTTACGCTGGAAACCATGACCAAGTTCGCACCCTCAAGCCACCGGAGGATGATATGACGTTCGAGAAGTTTATGTCCTTGTATTCAAACGGGCAAAAAGTTCTACATGGGGTTACTAGAGAGGAGTCACGAGACCTTTTCGAGGTGCCTGCTGACTACGCACTAGCGCACTGTGTGGCAGAAGATCTTCGGATGTCCAGGGGCATCGCCGTAGTGTTCTCCAAGAAATTTGGTCAACTCCAAACACTGCGGGAGCAGAATCCAGAAGTTGGTGGGGTGCTACAGTTGAAGAAAGGCCGAAGAAACATCTACTACCTAGTTACCAAGAGGCATTCCCAAGATAAACCGTCCTATGAAGATGTCTGGAAGAGTCTCACCAAACTAAGAGATACTATGGTGGACCAGAATCTGGTGGATCTAGCAATTCCAAAATTATCCTGTGGTATTGATGGGTTGGACTGGAGAATCATAAGAAGTATGCTGGAGGCGATATTCAGATCCAGCGGCGTCAAGATTTTGGTTTGCTGTAACCCTCTTCCACGACCAATCATGAAGACCGTGGAGTGTTACTTCCATCGAACTTCACGGTGCAGATATGGGGAGTCATGCAGATATCGTCACACTCCAAGGATGAAATTTCGGGACGAAATGTCTTTAGGAAGGGGGCAATGTAACGAACCTAGGCCGGACCTGTCGCCTCACGCGTTGCCATCGACAACGATGAGATCATCCCCGGAGATATTCGAGAACCATCCAGTCGCTCTGCCGCGGAAAACAACGGTCAATATTGGAAACAATTGGAACATGCCGGTCGCCAACTGCCAGAATTCGAAACATCGAGAATGCTGTATCGGAGATAAATAGGCAACCCTCAAGTGGAGTAAAAACAGTCTGAACGAGCCCATACGATCGAGCTATACAGTGGCGTATTATAAATTAAGTTGTAGATTTAAGTGTGAAATAAATTATTAAAACCAAGTTAAGTTTATTTACGTTACAATACAAATTGTATTGACTGCCAAAATATTAACTTTATTTGTTGAGGTATAATGTTTGTTGGGTTCGAGTTTGATTTTTAAAAATCCCAATAGATTTCCAATGGAACGATCGATATTGAAGTTGATCCAATCGGTGCATTTAATAGAAATTGTAAATCTCTTTGAGTCTGTTGTTATATTGATAATAGTTCCTCCTCCTCCTATCCGATACATTTCATTCTTTATTATTTTTATAATCTCCTCAATTTCATAAGACCCCGTGGGAATTTCAACTTTGAATTCATCATTCACACCCCATACCAATAAATTGTTTGTTTCATCAATATTTGGAATATTATTGAATGTATCAAAATTTACCAAACCAATTTCATATTCAACATCTTGATCTAAATATAAAGGGAATTTCAACTTTGAATTCATCATTCACACCCCATACCAATAAATAATTGATT
>JAFIRS010003245.1:0-146820 GCA_018342105.1 Gonioctena quinquepunctata | reverse complement strand
ATTTTCCCATGGAGTTTTCCGTCGAATTGAGGCTTCATGGAAAGTTTCCCCTATTTCAGAAATGACCTTGACATCTTGTATACCCTCTTGAACTTTATCCAAGTTCAAACTCAAGTCCACATTGCATTTTGTTAACCATCTCTGTGGAGGGCGCACTATCAATTCGTTTTTCCAGCTTACTGATCGTTTCCTTCATCTTGTCCATCTCTGCCTCGACGGTTCCTATTCTTTTTTCTAGACGATTCGCCACACCACAGAGTTCTTTTTTTAGGCCTTCTGTGTTTTCTAGGAGCTTATCTTCCAGGCTTCTTGAATTTTGTTGCAGTTCTTCTTTCAAGGATTTAGTAGTTTCTTCGAGTTTATTCATTACCAAACTTAAATCACCTCCGGGAACTTCGAATAAAAATGTTTCGGGGTCCTCACCTTCTTGTATAAGTCCTTCTGCAAGTCTTTCCTGGAGTACTTGCTTTTTACCCGTTGTTTCCAGTTCCCTTTCCTCCAATTCCTGTTTCAATTCCGCTACCTTCAAGTCCGCAAGGCACTTTTCTTGAACACATTTTGTCTTTGACAGGTATCAGTCTGTTTCACACGAAAAGTTTATCAGTTTGTTAAAATTCACTTCGCGAATTCTTTTCCACGGGCCACCAGTCTATTGTCTGTTTCACGCGAAGAGTGTATCAGTTTATATTCCCACGCACAATTGTCCACTTCGCGAAAACCGGGCCACTGTCTATTTTCTGTTTCACGCGAACAGTGTATCAGTTTATATTCCCACGCACAATTGTCCACTTCGCGAAAACCGGGCCACTGTCTATTTTCTGTTTCACGCGAACAGTGTATCAGTTTATATTCCTACGCACAATTGTCCACTTCGCGAAAACCGGGCCACTGTCTATTTTAGGCGTACAAAAAGGTCTATCAATTTATTTTTCTGACTATCCACTCCACGATCACTTGTTTATTTTCAAAATCTCACTTCCGACACCAATTGTTACGTAAATAAACTTAACTTGGTTTAACTAATTTATTTCACACTTAAATCTACAACTTAATTTATATTACTACGCCACTGTATAGCTCGATCGTATGGGCTCGTTCAGACTGTCCGTGCCATCTTGAGGGCTACCTATTTATCTCCGTCACAGAATTCCCGATCTTTCGAATTCCGGCAGTTGGCGACCAGCATGTTCCAATCGTTTCCAATATCGACCGTTGCTCTCCGCGGCAGAGCGACTGGAATGTTCTCGAACATCTCCGGGGATGACCTCATCGCTGTCGACGGCAACGCGCGAGGCGACAGGTCCGGCCTAGGTTCGTTACAATATGGTGGAATGTATATAACAAATAGATAGAAGGAAATGTGACTATATGAACACTTGCAACCTAATATATCTATTGATGGCAGATTGTCTTTGAATATATCCAGGTTAATTTTTTTACTGTTCATAAACTCTTTGCAAGTCAGTAGAACCCCTCCACCAGTTTAAAGATTTGTTTCATGTAACTTATGGTCTGATCTATGAACTATATAACCACCTGGAAACAATTCACTGTTGTTGATGTCATCTTGCAGCCACGTTTCACTCAGAGCAACCACGTCATTTTCCTCTTCCGAAACACAGGCGTAGAATTTTGAAACTTTGCTTCGCATACCTCTCACGTTTTGGTAATTGCATGAAAATGAATGGGTGAAGTTGGGCTGATTTAGTTTAAAGTGTTGGACACAATTTTTGGTACTCCATTAATGTATTTTATTCTGCAGTTGGTGTCACCCTTGTTGTGACGGTCCGCCAACTCAGCCTTCACCAAATTGTAATGATCCAATTGCCGTCGTGTTCGATCGAATGATATGGATATTCTCCCAAATTCGTCATAATTTCTCAGATTTCTTCAATTTCTAATTATTTGATGAACATCCTGAATGTTTTGTAAAATGACCTTGATTGGGCGATTTCTACCATTGATGAGCCGACCCAATCTGATGATGTCCGTGCTTTGAATCTGGACCCCAGGTTGTATAGCTTGAATTACATTCCTTGCTGCTATTTTATCTGATTCCCTTCTAGCATCTGGTGGTTGACTTTGGTCCTGTTCATTAATACCAAAAATGATTAAGTTGCTTTTTCGTTTATTTCTTTCATTCACTTCCTCAACAATTTCTTCGAATGACGACTGATTATCAGGTTGATCTGAAGTTGTAGATGGTTTTATGCTTGAGATTGCTGTTTTGAGAGTTTCAAGTTCATTCCTTAATTCTTGGACCTCCTGTATCATTTTTGTGATTTGCGAGAAACCTGTGTTGCATTCTTTACAAAAGAATTGCAACACTCTTTTCTTGAGTACCATGCATTTTATCTCTGATGCGGTAAGACCTGAGCATTCTGCTGTGGCATGAATCGGTTTTTTGCATGAATCACACTTGAAAATAGATTCATCTTCACCTAGGTCATGTTTACAAACTTTGCAGGATTCCATGTTTTTTGTTGTATTCACAAAAAGAGCAGGTAAATGTGATTTCCTCAGTTCAGGTTTTTTGTTTAGTCTGCTTATCTAGCTTTGTTTTTTATTCCAACACTATACTTTGATTGCGGAGTTTCTCATCAAATTATTAATGTTAGAAGTTGGATTTAACTTTTTTATTATGGTTGACTTTGTAGGTACCAATTAGATGCACAATTTAATATTTTTCCCGAAAAAAAACATCCACTTTTACTCACGTTATTCAGTTTGAAAGCAGGAACAAAATTAAATGTACTGTACTGACTAAGAGTTAAGGTATCAATCATGTGCTGAATTTACCCTTAATGTTATGCACTTTAACGTTCAGGGGCTTAGTAGTAAGAAACTAGAACTTGAAATTATTTTAAACGACTACTCCCCGAATATACTCTGTATTAGTGAAAGCTGGTTCAAATTAACAGATTGTGAAAGTTTCAGGTTGTCCAATTATAAGCTCATTTCTACCTTTTGCAGATCTGAATTCGTTAGAGGAGGGGTGTGTATTTTTGCAGATATTTCTCTTGATATTGAAGAAATATTAATTAAAACTAGTATTGAAAAAGACTTTGAAATATGTGCTGCATGCCTCAAGACATCTAATACATCACTTATTATATTATCAGTCTACAGGGCACCGCAAAGTAATTTGAATAATTTCCTAGAGGCATTTGAAAAAACTATTGATTATTTGTGAGTTTTCGTCAATATTGATATAATTGTCTGCAGAGATTTCAACATAGACCTGTTGAAACCCAGTAACCTTCGATCGAATTTCTTGAACCTGCTAGAACAGTTCAATTTGAAACCACAAATAAATAAACCTACTCGTATTGCGGGTGATTCTGCGACTTGTATTGATAATATTTTTTCTAATGTAGCTTCATTACACACTGAGATCAAACATACCTTCCTGTCGGACCACACATTTCAGATAGCTACCTTCCATTACTCTTTTTACAACAAGAATGCAAATCTAATGAAAAGGTGCTTTAGTAAGAATAATGTTGAAAGATTCAGAGTCTCACTCTCAGCAGTCGATTGGTCTGAGCTTTTTCACATATCTGATGTTAATATGAAGTTTGGGTAAATCGATTCAGAAGGGTCAAGTTAGTCTTGGTACGAAGTTGAAAATCGATAAAAAAAAAAAAATTACACCAACGCCTTGAAAGAGGCTTTTTTTTCACTTCATTTCAACAGCATCATACATCTTATATGGCACTTCATGCCCAAATACCCCAGAGGGTTAACAGTAATCGGTCCCTATCCTAATTGGGTATAATGTTAACTTAAAACTACTTACTTAAAATTTCAAATTTTTTCACGTAACATGAACCGAACAGATAAGGATACTCCTCAATCAATCTCAATCCCCCTCAGAGAGTGACAATATATAGCCAGAAATCTAGCTGTATGTGATCCGTAGCCGGGAATATAGCTGTTTGGCCATCCGTAGCCGGGAATATAACTGTTTGGCCTTCTGTAGCCGAAAATATAGTTGTTTTTTAAGAAAAACGAACGATAGTAAAAAAAAACTTGGGTAAGTATTAACGAAACGATACGAAACGAAACTTATATATATACATATTACTTATATATATATACCTAGATGCATGCAAATTTTAATATATGACTGATTGTTTTGATTCGATTCAATTTTATATGGTAGTGACTATTTTTATACATTTAACAAATGGTATCAACTTCATTTACATTTATATATACACGCTTTGTCAATAAGATATTATTCTTTGATAATAAAGCATATTTTGATTGATTGATTGATTGATACGATACGGTATGTTATGGTACGGTACGGTACGATACGATACGACACGATACGACACGACACGATACGACACGATATGACACGATACGAGACGATACGACACGACACGATATGACACGATACGATTCGATACGATACGAAAAATTGCATAAGGGGGGGGGGGGCTACGTGGTGAATCTTCGAAAACTCAAAGTAATCCTATTGATCCGCGGTTTCCACCAAAATGATCGAAATTCGACGTAGATTCCGAAAATGTGGCCTATGTGGTAGCCAGATCAATCGATTGGCCGTAAAATGCAAAAAACCGAAAAAACTTCTTTCTAATTCGAGAACGGTGATAGATAAAGCGATTCTGCGAACGCCAATCGATTCAGAAGGGTCAAGTTAGTCGTGACATGAAGTTTAAATTCGATTGATAAAAAGAATTCACACCAACGCCTTGAAAGAGGCTTTTTTTTTCACTTCATTTCAACAGCATCATACATCTTATATGGCACTTCATGCCCAAATACCCCAGAGGGTTAACAGTAATTTCAAATTTTTTCAGGTCACATGAACCGAACAGATAAAGATACTCCTCAATCAAACTCAATCCCCCTCAGAGAGTGACAATATATAGCCAGAAATCTAGCTGTATGCGATCCGTAGCCGGGAATATAGCTGTTTGGCCATCGGTAGCCGGGAATATAACTGTTTGGCCTTCTGTAGCCGAAAATATAGTTGTTTTTTAAGAAAAACGAACGATAGTAAAAAAAACTTGGGTAAGTATTAACGAAACAATACGAAACGAAACGAAACATATATATACATATACATATTACTTATATATATATATATATATATACATAGATGCATGCAAATTTTAATATGTGACTGATTGTTTTGATTCAATTCAATTTTATATGGTAGTGACTATTTTTATACATTTATCAAAGGGTATCAACTTAATTTACATTTATATATACACGCTTTGTCAATAAGATATTATTCTTTGATAATAAAGCATATTTTGATTGATTGAATCCGAAAATGTGGCCTATGTGGTAGCCAGATCGATCGATTGGCCGTAAAATGCAAAAAACCGAAAACACTTCTTTCTAATTAGAGAACGGTGATAGATAAAGCGATTATGTGAACGCCAATCGAATCAGAAGGGTCAAGTTAGTCTTGGTACGAAGTTTAAAATCGATCGAAAAAAAAAAATCACACCAACGCCTTGAAAGAGGCTTTTTTTTTCACTTCATTTCAACAGCATATCCCTATCCTAATTGGGTATAATGTTAACTTAAAACTACTTACTTAAAATTTCAAATTTTTTCACGTAACATGAACCGAACAGATAAGGATACTCCTCAATCAATCTCAATCCCCCTCAGAGAGTGACAATACATAGCCAGAAATCTAGCTGTATGTGATCCGTAGCCGGGAATATAGCTGTTTGGCCTTCTGTGGCTGAAAATATAGTTTAGTATAGGAAATACTTTCGTTTAATTCGAGAAAGGTGATAGATAAAGCTATTCTGCGAACGCCAATCGATTCAGAAGGGTCAAGTTAGTCTTGGTACAAAGTTTAAGATCGATCGAAAAAAAAAAATCACACCAACGTCTTGAAAGAGGCTTTTTTTTTCACTGCATTTCAACAGCATCATACATCTTATATGGCACTTCATGCCCAAATACCCCAGAGGGTTAACAGTAATTGGTCCCTATCCTAATTGGGTATAATGTTAACTTACAACTACTTACTTAAAATTTCAAATTTTTTCAGGTAACATGAAACGAACAGATAAGGATACTCCTCAATCAATCTCAATCCCCCTCAGAGAGTGACAATATATAGCCAGAAATCTAGCTGTATGCGATCTGTAGCCGGGAATATATCTGTTTGGCCATCCGTAGCCGGGAATATAACTGTTTGGCCTTCCGTAGCCGAAAATATAGTTGTTTTTTAAGAAAAACTAACGATAGTAAAAAAAAACTTGGGTAAGTATTAACGAAACGATACGAAACGAAACTTATATATATCATATACATATTACTTATATATATACATAGATGCATGCAAATTTCAATATATGACTGATTGTTTTGATTCAATTCACTTTTATATGGTAGTGACTATTTTTATCAAATGGTATCAACTTTATTTACATTTATATATACACGCTTTGTCAATTTATCAACTATAAAGCAATTCAGCAGCTTCTATGACCTGAACCAGTTCAATACAATCCAAAACCAATCAGGGCGTCTGCTAGATCTGATTTTTTCCAACTTAGACTGCACCGTGTGCCATGACAACCTACCCTTTGTCCCAGAAGATGGATACCATCCAGCTCTACAAGTCTCGATAACGTTTCCCAAAACCAATGCAGCAATATCATTCAACAATAATAGAATAAATTACAACTTTCGCAAAGCGAACTTTCCCGAATTATACTCGCCATCATCAACGCCAACTGGTCCTGTTTAGACCAGTACACAGATGTAAACTTAGCGTTAGAAGCCTTTTACTCAATTATTTACTCAATACTTGACCTATGGGTCCCCACGCGATCCAATTTCACAAATAAATACCCTCCCTGGTTTAATAAAGAAATCATAAACGAAATAAAACAAAAACACAAGCTATTTAAAAAAATTAAGAAAAACCACTCCGAATATGACAAACAGCAATTCAAAAATCTTCGAAAATCTGTTAAATCTAAAATATCAATTGCATATGATCAGTACAGATCAGCAGCAGAGAACTCAATCAAGGCTGACCCATCCAAATTCTGGTCATACTTTCAAAATAAGAAGGGAACCTCTAGAATTCCTGGTATTGTCTATTTTAACGATACGGAATTGAACGATCCATCTAACATAGTAAATGCTTTTGCCGAGTTTTTTGAAAGTGTCTATTCCCCTATCCCAGACCCTGTAGCCAATGTACCAATCACACCGACCAATTATCCAACTATATCTATCAACTACTTCTCTGAAATAGAGGTGCTAAACTGTTTGAAGAAACTGAAAGCCAAACACACATCCGGACATGATTCAATCCCAAGCTTTCTTGTGAAAGATTGCGCCTCAATCTTAGCCAAACCACTTCAATCCATCTTTAACCTTGCCTTGAAAACGGGATGTTTCCCAGAAAGATGGAAAATCGCCAAAATATGCCCAATTTTCAAATCTGGGGCAATTAATATAGTTGAAAATTACCGACCAATCACGCTGCTCTCCAATTTTGCAAAGGGCTTTGAGATGTGTCTTCACCACATTATATACCCCAACTTAAAGAACATAATTACTCTCGAGCAACACGGTTTCATGAGCAAACGATCTACCGTCACGAACCTTATGTGTTTCACCCAATCAGTGAGTAACGCCCTCGATAACCACTCTCAAATGGATACCATCTACACTGATTTCTCAAAGCATTTGACAGCTAGAAAAATTAAAAACCGGTTTAAAATCTAATTAACTTATTTCAATCTTACTTACAAAATCGTATACTATTTGTAGAATTTAGAGGTCACGAATCCCACCATTTCATAGCTTCAAGCGGAGCCCCACAAGGTAGCAACCTAGCCCCCCTATTATTTTCTATCTTTATCAATGATATTGGGAACAACATCTCAAGCAATTTGCTGCTATTCGCAGATGACTTAAAATTGTTCAGAAGAATTGAATCAATTGATGATTGCCATATATTACAAAATGATGTCCAAAACCTCCACCTTTGGTGTATCGAAAATAAACTCCCTCTCAATATAAAAAAATGCAAATCCAATACATACTCCTTAAAAAAGTCGCCAATTGAGTTTTCTTACTCTATCAACAATATCACAGTAGAGCGCTGCCAACAAATAAAGGACCTTGGTGTCGAATTCGACCCCAAACTTAACTTTTCCAATCATTACAACAAAACATCTTCTGCCGCTAAGAGAATGACCGGACTAATCTTCCGTACATGCAAAGACTTTCAAAACAAAGACTGCTTCATGGCCCTTTATAATGCATTCGTGAAATCTAGATTGGAATACTGCTCCCTGATACGGTCCCCCTTATACAAATGTCATATTGATCAACTTGAATCAGTTCAAAGATTCTTCATGAAATATGTATCCTTCAAGCTGGATGGGACCTACCCCCCTCAAGGTTACGACAACAATTTACTACTCAATAGATTTTCATGTTTATCACTAGAAAATCGTAGATCATACTGTGCTTGCTTATTCCTCTACAAATTAATAAATAATCTAACAGACTGCCCTGATTTACTGGCTCTAATCAACTTTCAAGTCCCTCGTAACAATTGTAGATACAAAACTTCCTTTCACCTACCCAAACCTAACACCAACATACTTTTAAAATCACCGATGTATGCAATAAGTAAAATTGCTAATGAAATCTGTTCTGGAATCGATATTCTTAATGAACCTATAGGTTCTTTCAAAAACAAAGTTAAACAAAAACTGTATTTAAAATAATCAACCTGTTCTTAATACTACAATTGCATCCCTCTGTATTACCTGTATTTATCTGAATATGTATTCTCCAACTGTAACTTCCGAACTATCTTGTATTTATATTCATACTAATTATCCTGTATTTGCTTTCCTCAACTTGTAATTTTAATCTGTCTTGTAATTGGGACTTATCCTGTTTAGACAATAAATGTAATTTTTTTTTTTTTTTTCAAGATATTATTCTTTGATAAAGCATATGTTGATTGATTGATTGATTGATTGATACGATACGACACGATAACGATACGACACCATACGACACGATTCGACACGATATGACACGATATGACACGATACGACACGATACGACACGATACGACACGATACGACAAGATACGATACGACACGATACGACACGATACGACACGATATGATATGACACGATACGACACGATACGATTCGTTACGAAAAATTGCATAGGGGGGGGGGGCTACGTGGTATATCTTCGAAAACTCAAAGTGATCCTATCGATCCGCGTATTCCACCAAAATGATCAAAATTCGACGTAGATTCCGAAAATGTGGCCTATGTGGTAGCTAAATCGATCAATTGGTTGTGAAATGCAAAAAACCGGTAAAACTTTTTTCTAATTCGAGAACGGTGATAGATAAAGCGATTCTGCGAACGCCAATCGATTCAGAAGGCTCAAGTTAGTCTTGGTACAAAGTTTAAAATCGATGGAAAAAAAAATCACACCAACGCCTTGAAAGAGGCTTTTTTTTTCACTTCATTTCAACAGCATCATACATCTTATATGGCACTTCATGCCCAAATACCACAGAGTGTTAACAGTAATTGGTCCCTATCCTAATTGGGTATAATGTTAACTTACAACTACTTACTTTAAATTTCAAATTTTTTCAGGTAACATGAAACGAACAGATAAGGATACTCCTCAATCAATCTCATTCCCCCTCAGAGAGTGACAATATATAGCCAGAAATCTAGCTGTATGCGATCCGTAGCCGGGAATATCGCTGTTTGGCCATTTGTAGCCGGGAATATAACTGTTTGGCCTTCTGAAGCCGAAAATATAGTTGTTTTTTAAGAAAAACGAACGATAGTAAAAAAAAACTTGGGTAAGTATTAACGAAACGATACGAAACAAAACGAAACTTATATATATACATATACATATTACTTATATATATACATAGATGCATGCAAATTTTAATATATGACTGATTGTTTTGATTCAATTCAATTTTATATGGTAGTGACTATTTTTATACATTTATCAAATGGTATCAACTTTATTTACATTTATATATACACGCTTTGTCAATAAGATATTATTCTTTGATAATAAAGCATATTTTGATTGATTGATTGATTGATACGACACGACACGATACGACACGATACGACACCATACGACACGATACGTCACGATACGACATGATACGACACGATACCACACGACACAATACGATACGACATGATATGACACGATACGACACGATACGATTCATTACGAAAAATTGCAAAGGGGGGGGGCTACGTGGTATATCTTCGAAAACTCAAAGTGATCCTATCGATCCGCGTATTCCACCAAAATGATCAAAATTCGACGTAGATTCCGAAAATGTGGCCTATGTGGTAGCTAAATCGATCGATTGGTTGTGAAATGCAAAAAACCTGTAAAACTTTTTTCTAATTCGAGAACGGTGATAGATAAAGCGATTCTGCGAACGCCAATCGATTCAGAAGGGTCAAGTTAGTCTTGGTACAAAGTTTAAAATCGATGGAAAAAAAAAATTCACACCAATGCTTCGAAAGAGGCTTTTTTTTTCACTTCATTTCAACAGCATCATACATCTTATATGGCACTTCATGCCCAAATACCCCAGAGGGTTAACAGTAATTGTCCCTATCCTAATTGGGTATAATGTTAACTTACAACTACTTACTTTAAATTTCAAATTTTTTCAGGTAACATGAACCGAACAGATAAGGATACTCCTCAATCAATCTCAATCCCCCTCAGAGAGTGACAATATATTGCCAGAAATCTAGCTGTATGCGATCTGTAGCCGGGAATATAGCTGTTTGGCCATTTGTAGCCGGGAATATAACTGTTTGGCCTTCTGTAGCCGAAAATATAGTTGTTTTTTGAGAAAAACGAACGATAGTAAAAAAAAACTTGGGTAAGTATTAACGAAACGAAACGATACGAAACGAAACTTATATATATACATATTACTTATATATATACATAGATGCATGCAAATTTTAATATATGACTGATTGTTTTGATTCAATTCAATTTTATATGGTTGTGACTATTTTTATACATTTATCAAATGGTATCAACTTTATTTACATTTATATATACACGCTTTGTCAATAAGATATTATTATATACATATATATATATATATATATATATATATATATATACATATACATATTACTTATATATATACAAGATGCATGCAAATTTTAATATATGACTGATTGTTTTGATTCAATTCAATTTTATATGGTAGTGACTTTTTTATACATTTATCAAATGGTATCAACTTTATTTACATTTATATATACACGCTTTGTCAATAAGATATTATTCTTTGATAATAAAGCATATTTTGATTGATTGTTATACGATACGATAGATAAAGCGATTCTGCGAACGCCAATCGATTCAGAAGGGTCAAGTTAGTCTTGGTACGAAGATTAAGATCGATCGAAAAAAAAAACATCGACCGAAAAATGTCATAATGTACGTGGTAAATCTTCGAAAACTCAAAGTGATCCTATCGATCTGCGGTTTCCTCCAAAATGATCAAATTTTGACGTAGATTCCGAAAATGTGGCCATTGGTAACTAGATCGATTGGCTGTGAAATGCATGCAAATTCTAATATGTGACTGATTGTTTTGATTCAATTCAATTTTATATGGTAGTGACTATTTTTATACATTTATCAAATGGTATCAACTTAATTTACATTTATATATACACGCTTTGTCAATAAGATATTATTCTTTGATAATAAAGCATATTTTGATTGATTGAATCCGAAAATGTGGCCTATGTGGTAGCCAGATCGATCGATTGGCTGTAAAATGCAAAAAACCGAAAAAACTTCTTTCTAATTCGAGAACGATGATAGATAAAGCGATTCTGCGAACGACACGATACGACACGATACGACACGATACGACACAATACGACACAACATGACACTACACGACACGATACGATTCGATACAAAAAATTGCATAAGGGGGGGGGGGAGCTACGTGGTAAATCTCGAAAACTCAAAGTGATCCTATCGATCCGCGGTTTCCACCAAAATGATCGAAATTCGACGTAGATCCCGAAAATGTGGCCTTTGTGGTAGCCAGATCAATTGATTGGCCGTAAAATGCTAAGAACCGGAAATACTTTCGTCTAATAATAATAATAATAAAAGTACTTTATTGGTTACCCAATAGGCTACCGACCGGAGTCCTTCAGCCTGTTATACATTCGTAATCCAGTGATAGTTACATTATTTTGTATATGCAAATATATATATATATATATATATATATTTTAATTTGCAAAAAAAAAAAAATTTTAGATTTGTGAATTTCCTGGCCTTTCTGCTAAAATGTTGAGGCATTCCATCAAGGTGTTTGCTGGAAACTTGAATCTTGGGTTCACTGTCGGGGCTCTACTAATCGATTGGGTTTGGATAATTTGAATATTGTTTTGATTGTTGGCAAACTTCTGGGATAATTTTTTCAGTCTCTCGACGATTGGTTGTACGTTAGTGCGTTGGTAAAGGAGATTGTTTGGAGGATAATGTAGGGGGTTTTGCGGGTGTCTCATTTTGGTGATTGTTCGCAGGCTGGATCTTTCCGCAACTTCCAAGTTCTTCAGAGGTGGATTTCTGACGTTGAGGTATATTGGGTGAGCATATTCCAGGATTGGACGGCATATAGTTTTATAGATGTGTGCAGCTGTTTTACTGCTGATTCCTCTGTTCTTATAGGTAAGGGTTCGGAAATGTTTAGCTCTTGTAATGCACTTTTTTTTCATCAGCTGAGTATGATGATTAAAATTCATTTTTGGGTCTATGTGAACTCCTAAGTACTTAACTACAGTGCTACTTCTTACTGTATGATTGTTTACAGTTACCGTAGGCGAATCATCTGTTATTTTGTGGTTGAAGATTATCAGTTGAGATTTTTCGGGGTTTGGCTTCAGCCTCCATTTGTCACACCATGTCATAGTGTCATCAATCGAGTCTTGTAACTTACTTACTGCTTTCTCCCGCGTTTTGTTGTGGCTAATTATGGCCGTATCGTCAGCAAATTGCATTCCGTAGGATGAGATGAGATGTTCTGGGGGGTCTGGATTGTTCTGGATGAATAGGTCGCAACAGTAGATGTTATACAAAAATGGGGACAGGGGTGAGCCCTGTGCGGGAGACCTTGTTTTGGGTGAAAGAAGGCAGATGTCTGGTGATTTACTTTCACTTGGAGGGACCGTCTTAGTAGGTAATCTTTTACTAGATGTATCATATATTTGGGGCAGTCTAAGGTATACAGTTTGTACAGAATTCCTTTGTGCCAAACACTGTCAAATGCCTTATTGATATCCAAAAAAATTGCAGCACTGTGATATCCTGAGAGTTTGCTAGTCTGTATGTTTGAGATCAGAACTGATATAGGGTGAGTTGTTCCGCACTTGTGGCGAAATCCATATTGGTGAGTTGGAATTTCATTAGTTTTCGAGGTTTTTGCCCAACACTGGAAGTAGAGTGATTGGTCTATAGTTTTCGGTTGACTCTGGTCTGTATGTGGTTTTGGAATTGTTATTATTCTTCCTTGTTTTCATTCCGTGGAAAATATTGTGTATTTATACAATACTCGTACATTTTAATAATGTATAGGTGTATATCATATTCCAATTTCCTTATTATTTCTTTTGTGATATTATCAATTCCCGGTGCACTGTTTTTGCCTTGGCTTACTATTTCAAAATATTCTTCTTCGTTGATATTAATTTCGTCCATCTGTGGTTCGTTTTCAAAATATCGAATATACCACTCCTCAACTGTCTGGTAGAAATTTTCATCGAATTGGGGGTCTTCATCTTCTTCGAATGCTCTTGAGAAGTGGTCCACAAAAATGTCTGCTATTTCTGAGTCAGTAGTGTATGTTTCTCCATTTTTCACAAGATGAGGGGTTTTAGCTTTTGTTTTATATTTGCTGATTTTCTTGATCTGGTGCCAATAGTTTTTTCCATGCATATGGTTGATTTCATCACATGTCTCAATCCACTTACTCTCTCTGAACTGGTATATTAGTCTTTGAATGTTTTTATTGTAACTATTTAGATGCGTTTTGAAATCTTGGTTGGGATTATGTCTATATTCGCGGTACATTTTTCTTTTTTTTAATTAAAGCAATGATGAATGGTGGTAGTTCATGAAGATATGGTTTTACTTTGGTTGTTGGAGAGTTTTCCAGAACAGAGTCGCTCAACACCTGGTTGAAATTTTTTATTGTATCCTTGTTGATTGTTGGGTTGAGATTTGTGAAGTTCGCTAAGGAATATTTGACTTTTTCCATATTGCATTTATTGATGTTTACCTTAAGTATTTCATCTTCAGTTACTGTTCTTTCCAAGTCTATCGAAATGTTCTATAGCCAAGATGGTCGGATCCCAGATCAGGATGAGTGGTTATTTGTGTTATGTTGTTCTTTATGTTACTGGTGTAGAGGATTAATCTGGGTAAAGAAATGTCTATAGCAAGATGGTCGGATCCCGATCAGGATGAGTGTTCTATTATTGAGGTGGGATGAAAGTACACCAGAAATATGTGGAGTTTATCTTCTAGAAATGGTATGGTGAAGTGCGTTACTTCGTTAAGTGGATTATTTATCTGTGGTGAATTTGATTTTTTCATTTTCAGAAGTGGATTGGCCTTCACTATACTTCCCCCTCTTACATTTTGGTTCACTATGTTTCCTGTTTTTTGTATGACATCCCATTTTCGGTATTCAATTTTGCAATCATTTTTTGTTTTTGTTTCAACAAATATACCACAGTTGATGTCATTTTTTTCCATGTAGTTACATATTAGATGCTTTTTTGGAATGTAGGCTATTGATGTTGGCATAAAGTATTCTAAGGATCATGAATGTTGACCGGTACAATATCTCCTTGGGTAGATTCTGTTGGTGAAGTTGAGTTTGGACTATCCAGATCGAAAATAAATATGTAAGCTCTATTTTGACCAGGAAATACTATGCACGTATCTACATTGTACTCTTTTATGAATCTCATTTTTAGTTTTTGGATGAGTTCAGCTCTATTTTGGTTTTTTGGTTTATTGAGTTTTCTAATATAGGTGTTGATAATTTGATCGTGCAGTGTTGTTGGAGAGTGGATTTTGGTGTTGGCTCTGATTGATTCGTTGATTTCTCGTGACATTTTATTCAATGGTTTTTGGTTGGGTATTCCCTCTATAGGTTTTGTAGGACGTTTTGGGCATTTAAATGACCTGCCTGATGGCCTTTTAAAAGGGGGAATTTTTCATTTTTTTTTTGTTCCACACTTGGTATTTTATGTTCGTTGCAGTTGTCCGCGGTATGAGTGAATTGTAGGCACTTCTTGCAAGGGATTGGTGTGGGTGTAGGAGGATTGCTTGTATATACGGCGTAATGTCTGTTTTTGAAAAAGATGCCCTCATTTAGCATTTTTTCATAGGCTGTCAATGAGGCTGTGATAACTCTGATATAGGACGGAGGTGTGTTTGCTACCCTAGAAATGATTCTCCGGCAATATCGGTGTTCTATGCCGATTGAATATAGGTGATTGCTGATAGTCTCATCATTGAAAAACTGTTCGACTCCCGAAATGACTGCTGCATAAGATGGTTGGTTGATTGATTGGGTATTTGGTTTTGTTTGGGGGGCTGTTTCGGAGAAGTCCGTTATAATATTTTTCCTTTTCAAATTATCAAGATGATTTTTTATGATAACTTTTGGAGAGTCCGACTTCAGGAGAAATCCTTTTTTGGTTTGAAGGACAACATCTTTAGAATTAGGTTTCTCATTTTCCCAAATTTCTGCCATTTCTAGCCTGTTCATGTTGGATTGATTTACATTTATGTAGAACAGATGATTGTAGGTCTGATTTACTATGTCCCGCATTTTAGCAGAGTAATTAGCGTTTTTGTGGGAAAAGTTTTTTGTGGGTATTCCTTGTTTGCCGGGATTTGTTGGTTGGTTTTTATTAGTATCTTCGTTTTTGTTGGCGTTAGCGTTTTTGTTGGTGTTGGAACTTTCATTTATGTTGTTTGTTTTTTTGAGAGGTGGGCTGTGAGGGCCTTGTTGTGGAGTTTCACCAATTATTATTTTGCGGACATCCTCTCTGGATAATTGCCTTTTTTTACTTCTTCCCTGTATTTCCCAATCGGAGATTCCTTCCATTGGTTCTTCATTTTCGGACATGTTGTGCACTTTTTTACACTTCGACTTTTTCACTGAATTAAAAAAAGACGTCTGCTCGCTGTGGAGGTCAGAGCTAGCTAGAAATCTAGCTGTATGCGATCCGTAGCTGGGAATATGGCTGTTTGGCCATCCGTAGCTGGGAATATAACTGTTTGGCCTTCTGTAGCCGAAAATATAGTTGTTTTTTAAGAAAAACGAACGATAGTAAAAAAAAACTTGGGTAAGTATTAACAAAACGAAACGATACGAAACGAAACTTATATATATATATACATATACATATTACTTATATATATACATAGATGCATGCAAATTTTAATATATGACTGATTGTTTTGATTCAATTCAATTTTATATGGTAGTGACCATTTTTATACATTTATCAAATGGTATCAACTTTATTTACATTTATATATACACGCTTTGTCAATAAGATATTATTCTTTGATAATAAAGCATATTTTGATTGATTGATTGATTTGATACGACACGATACGACACGATACGCACGATACGACACGATACGACACGATACCACACGACACGATACGACACGATACGACACGATACGACACGATACGACACGATACGATACGACACGATACGACACGATACGATTCGTTACGAAAAATTGCATAGGGGGGGGCTACGTGGTATATCTTCGAAAACTCAAAGTGATCCTATCGATCCGCGTATTCCACCAAAATGATCAAAATTCGACGTAGATTCCGAAAATGTGGCCTATGTGGTAGCTAAATCGATCGATTGGTTGTGAAATGCAAGAAACCGGTAACACTTTTTTCTTATTCGAGAACGGTGATAGATAAAGCGATTCTGCGAACGCCAATCGATTCAAAAGGGTCAAGTTAGTCTTAGTACGGAGTTTAAAATCGATCGAAAAAAAAAAATCACACCAACGCCTTGAAAGAGGCTTTTTTTTTCACTTCATTTCAACAGCATCATACATCTTATATGGCACATCATGCCCAAATACCTCAGAGGGTTAACAGTAATTGGTCCCTATCCTAATTGGGTATAATGTTAACTTACAACTCCTTACTTGAAATTTCAAATTTTTTCAGGTAACATGAACCGAACAAGGATACTCCTCAATCAATCTCAATCCCCCTCAGAGAGTGACAATATATAGCCAGAAATCTAGCTGTATGCGATCCGTAGTCGGGAATATAGCTGTTTGGCCATTTGTAGCCCGGAATATAACTGTTTGGCCTTCTGTAGCCGAAAATATAGTTGTTTTTTAAGAAAAACGAACGATAGTAAAAAAAAACTTGGGTAAGTATTAACGATACGAAACGAACAAAAGAAACATATAACATATACATATTACTTATATATACATAGATGCATGCAAATTTTAATATATGACTGATTGTTTTGATTCAATTCAATTTTATATGGTAGTGACTATTTTTATACATTTATCAAATGGTATCAACTTTATTTACATTTATATATACACGCTTTGTCAATAAGATATTATTCTTTGATAATAAAGCATATTTTGATTTATTGATTGATTTGATACGACACGATACGACACGATACGACACCATACGACACGATCGACACGATCGACGATACCGACGATACATACCACACGTACACGATACCACCAGCCGATACGATACAACGATACGATACGATACGACACGATCACGATACGAAGATACGACACGATACGACACGCATACGATACGATTCGATACGAAAATTGCATAATGGGGAGGCTCGGGTAAATCTTCGAAAACTCAAAGTGATCCTGTCGATCCGCGGTTTCCACCAAAATGATCGAAATTTGACGTAGATTCCGAAAATGTGGCCCATGTGGTAGCCAGATCAATTGATTAGCCGTAAAATGCAAAAAACCGGAAAACTTCTTTCTAATTCGAGAACGGTGATAGATAAAGCGATTCTGCGAACGCCAATCGATTCAGAAGGGTCAAGTTAGTCTTGGTACGGAGTTTAAAATCGATCGAAAAAAAGTCACACCAACGCCTTGAAGAGGCTTTTTTCACTTCATTTCAGCTTTGTCAATAAGATATTATTCTTTGATAATGAAGCATATTTTGATTGATTGATTGATTGATACGACACGATACGACACGATACCACACGACACGATACGACACGATACGACACGATACGACACGATACGACACGATACGACACGATACGACAGATACGACAAGATACGACAAGATACGACACGATACGACATACGATACGAACATACGACACGATACGATCGATACGATAAAAATTGCATAATGGGGAGGCTCGGTAAATCTTCGAAAACTCAAATTGATCCTATCGATCCGCGGTTTCCACCAAAATGATCGAAATTTGACGTAGATTCCGAAAATGTGGCCCATGTGGTAGCCAGATCAATTGATTAGCCGTAAAATGCAAAAAACCGGAAAACTTCTTTCTAATTCGAGAACGGTGATAGATAAAGCGATTCTGCGAACGCCAATCGATTCAGAAGGGTCAAGTTAGTCTTGGTACGGAGTTTAAAATCGATCGAAAAAAAAAATCACACCAACGCCTTGAAGGAGGCTTTTTTTTCACTTCATTTCAACAGCATCATACATCTTATATGGCATATCATGCCCAAATACCTCAGAGGGTTAACAGTAATTGGTCCCTATCCTAATTGGGTATAATGTTAACTTACAACTACTTACTTGAAATTTCAAATTTTTTCAGGTAACATGAACCAAACAAGGATACTCCTCAATCAATCTCAATCCCCCTCAGAGAGTGACAATATATAGCCAGAAATCTAGCTGTATGCGATCCGTAGCCGGGAATATAGCTGTTTGGCCATTTGTAGCCGGGAATATAACTGTTTGGCCTTCTGTAGCCGAAAATATAGTTGTTTTTTGTAAAAAAAACTTGGGTAAGCATTAACGAAACGAAACGAAACAAAACGAAACATATATATACATATACATATTACTTATATATATATACATAGATGCATGCAAATTTTAATATATGACTGATTGTTTTGATTCAATTCAATTTTATATGGTAGTGACTATTTTTATACATTTATCAAATGGTATCAACTTTATTTAAATTTATATATACACGCTTTGTCAATAAGATATTATTCTTTGATAATGAAGCATATTTTGATTGATTGATTGATTGATTGATACGACACGATACGACACGATACCACACGACACGATACGACACGATACGACACGATACGATACGACACGATACGACACGATACGACACGATACGACACGATACGACAAGATACGACACGATACGACACGATACGATACGATTCGATACGAAAAATTGCATAATGGGGGAGGCTACGTGGTAAATCTTCGAAAACTCAAAGTGATCCTATCGATCCGCGGTTTCCACCAAAATGATCGACGTAGATTCCGAAAATGTGGCCTATGTGGTAGCCAGATCAATTTATTGGCCGTAAAATGCAAAAAACTAGAAAAACTTCTTTCTAATTCGAGAACGGTGATAGATAAAGCGATTCTGCGAACGCCAATCGATTCAAAAGGGTCAAGTTAGTCTTGGTACGAAGTTTAAAATCGATCGAAAAAAAAAGTTCACACCAACGCCTTGAAAGAGGCTTTTTTTTTCACTTCATTTCAACAGCATCATACATCTTATACGGCACTTCATGCCCAAATACCCCAGAGGGTTAACAGTAATTGGCCCCTATCCTAATTGGGTATAATGTTAACTTACAACTACTTACTTAAAATTTCAAATTTTTTCAGGTAACATGAACCGAACAGATAAGGATACTCCTCAATCAATCTCAATCCCCCTCAGAGAGTGACAATATATAGCCAGAAATCTATTTGTATGCGATCCGTAGCCGGGAATATAGCTGTTTGGCCATCCGTAGCTTGGAATATAACTGTTTGGCCTTCTCTAGCCGAAAATATAGTTGTTTTTTAAGAAAAACGAACGATAGTAAAAAAAAACTTGGGTAAGTATTAACGAAACGATACGAAACAAAACGAAACTTATATATATACATATACATATTACTAATATATATATATATATATATATATAGAGAGAGAGAGAGAGAGAGAGAGAGAGAGAGAGATAATATACTTTATTGTCATAAGAGTAATCTTGTGGACAAAGTTTCACTTAATCTTAATCTATAAGGCACTTTATATGTAAAAAATAAAATGCATTTAAAACAATCAATTTTCACTTAATACATGAAGTCAGTTTGTATATATAAAAACATATAAGTCGTACAAAATACTAGTAAAAAATAAACAAGTTTGTCTTAACCCATAACATAAATTCATATAAATATAAAAATAAATAAAATATATAAGTCACAATGAAATATACCCCAAATAAAATTTAAAATCACAGTATTGATTGGTTATTTAAAAATTATCATTATAAAATTCTTGTATATTATAGTATGGTTTATCACTTAAAAAACATTTCACAGCCTTCCTGAAGCATTGTAAAGATTTTATTTCTGTTACATTCTTTGGCAAATGGTTGAACATTTTACAACCATTATAGATAATGGAATCCTTTATGACTGATGTCATTGGTATTGGCAACTTAATGTTGTTGGATTGCCTTGTCACATAATGGGTTGGTAAGGATTGAAATTTGTTCAAATATTTTTTAATTAAACACACTGTTTCCATTATAAAGATAGAAATCACTGTTAGAATTCCATGAGTGGTAAAGAGTAATCTACAAGAGTCTCTACGTTTTGATTTGCACATATATCTTACGGCTCGTTTTTGCAAAATTAAAATATTTTGTAGTAGATAACCACTACATACGCCCCAAAATGAAATTCCATATCTCAGGTGAGATTCCACCAGAGAAAAATAAACAGTCTTAGCTACTGTTAAACCAAGTTCATTTGCGACTACTCTGACTGCAATACAACCAGAAGACACTTTGTTACACAAGGCATAAACATGGTCTTCAAATTTTAGTTTTCTATCGATATGTACTCCTAAAAATTTCAAGCTACTTTTGTTCTCAATTATGTCATTCCCCATGGGTATATTGTCAAGTTCACATCTGAAAGTTACTATATTAGTTTTCGAAATATTTAGAGAAAGACGATTTGAATCACACCAATTCTTTACTGTCTTCATATCATTGGATATGATTTTAGTTAAATCATTTGCATTGTCTGATTGCCAAAAATGGTAGTATCGTCTGCAAATAGTGTGAATTTTCCTGCGATATTTATACTTGTCAAATCGTTGACGTAGATGAGGAACAATGTTGGCCCTAGTATTGAACCTTGAGGCACACCATTATGTATTTTCCCAATTTCTGAGCGATGGTTTGTTTTCACCATCTGACTACGACCTGACAAATATGAGCTGAACCAGCTCAGTATCACTCCTCTGAAGCCGTAGTAAGGAAGCTTCCGCAACAGTATTTTGTGATCCACACAGTCGAAAGCCTTCAAAAAATCGCAAAATACTGCAGCAGCAACCTCGCCACTATTGGTTCCAGTATAAACTTTTTCCATGAGTGAGAAAATTGCATCATTAGTGCCTTTGCCACTTTGAAAGCCAAACTGTTCTTTATTAACGATTTTATGTTTCGTCAGAAATGCAGTTATCCTTATCTTGACTAGTTTTTCTATAAGCTTTCCTAATGTGGGAATTAGGGAAATAGGCCGATAATGCGAGGGGTCGTCCTGATTTCCACCTTTATGTATTACCAATGATACCTTCAGGAAATCAGGAAACATTCCTGATTGAAATGATTCATTAATAATATTGGTTAACAGTTGTAATGTGTTATCTGGGAGATTTTTCAAAATGTTTGCTGTAATGTCGTAACAGATGACGACTTTTTTCCAATGGAAACAATCACCTGTTTCAACTCATAAATATCAGTGTCATAAAGAATGCAAGTTTCAGAAATAAAGGGGTTTTTGAATTGTTCCATAGAGTCGTTATGAGTAGTCAATTTTTCAGTTAATTTTTCTGCAACAGAGCAGTAATATTCGTTAAGAACGTTTGGTGAAAGTGAAACTTCATGTACTTTATTAGATTTACCTCTTAGGTCATTAATTACTTGCCAAGTCTCTTTCGATTTGTTTTCAGCTTGCTCGAATCTATTTTTATAGTAACTTTCTTTTGCTTGTCTGACAACCTGCCTATAAATACTGCGGTATCTACTGAAGTACCGATGAAAAAAAATATCATCATTAAACTTCCGAATATAATGCAGCGATCGCATATTATTTGCTGAAATTTTTATGCCTCGAGTAATCTACTGTTTTCTGTGCTTGATTTTTATCTTTTGAATCGGAAATGAACTATATACATAGATGCATGCAAATTTCAATATATGACTGATTGTTTTAATTCAATTCAATTTTATATGGCAGTGACTATTTTCATACATTTATCAAATGGTATCAACTTTATTTACATTTATATATACACGCTTTGTCAATTAGATATTATTCTTTGATAATAAAGCATATTTTGATTGATTGAATCCGAAAATGTGGCCTATGTGGTAGCCAGATCGATCGATTGGCTGTAAAATGCAAAAAACCGAAAATACTTCTTTCTAATTCGAGAACGATGATAGATAAAGCGATTCTGCAAACGCCAATCGATTCAGAAGGGTCAAGTTAGTCTTGGTACGTAGTTTAAAATCGATCGAAAACAAATATCTACAGAAAAATTGCATAAGGGGGGGTACGTGGTAAATCTTCGAAAACTCAAAGTGATCCTATCGATCTGCGGTTTTCACCAAAATGATCAAAATTCGACGTAGATTCCGAAAATGTGGCCTATGTGGTAGCCAGATCGATCGATTGGCCGTGAAATGCAAAAAACCGGAAAAACTTTTTTCTAATTCGAGAACGGTGATAGATAAAGCGATTCTGCGAACGCCAATCGATTCAGAAGGGTCAAGTTAGTCTTGGTACAAAGTTTAAAATCGATGGAAAAAAAAAATTCACACCAACGCCTTGAAAGAGGCTTTTTTTTTCACTTCATTTCAACAGCATCATACATCTTATATGGCACTTCATGCCCAAATACCCCAGAGGGTTACCAGTAATTGGTCCCTATCCGAATTGGGTATAATGTTAACTTACAACTACTTACTTAAAATTTCAAATTTTTTCAGGTAACATGAACCGAACAGATAAGGATAGTCCTCAATCAATCAATATAGCCAGAAATCTAGCTGTATGCGATCCGTAGCTGGGAATATGGCTGTTTGGCCATCCGTAGCCGGGAATATAACTGTTTGGCCTTCTGTAGCCGAAAATATAGTTGTTTTTTAAGAAAAACGAACGATAGTAAAAAAAAACTTGGGTAAGTATTAACAAAACGAAACGATACAAAACGAAACTTATATATATATATATATATATATATATATATATATATATACATATACATATTACTTATATATATACATAGTTGCATGCAAATTTTAATATATGACTGATTGTTTTGATTCAATTCAATTTTATATGGAAGTGACTATTTTTATACATTTATCAAATGGTATCAACTTTATTTACATTTATATATACACGCTTTGTCAATAAGATATTATTCTTTGATAATAAAGCATATTTTGATTGATTGATTGATTGATACGATAGTACACGATAGTACACGATACGACACGATACGACACCATACGACACGATACCACACGATACGACACGATATGATACGACACGATATGACACGATACGACACGATACGACACGATACGACACGATACGGCACGGTACGACAAGACACGACACAACACGATACGATTCGATACGAAAAATTGCATAAGGGGGGGGCTACGTGGTAGATCTTCGAAAACTCAAAGTGATCCTATCGATACGCGGTTTCCACCAAAATGATCGAAATTAGACGTAGATTCCGAAAATGTGGCCTATGTGGTAGCCAGATCAATTGATTGGCCGTAAAATGCAAAAAACCGGAAAAACTTCTTTCTAATTCGAGAACGGTGATAGACAAAGCGATTCTGCGAACGCCAATCGATTCAGAAGGGTCAAGTTAGTCTTGAGACGTAGTTTAAAATCGATCGAAAAAAAAATTTTACAGAAAAATTGCATAAGGGGTACATCTTCGAAAACTCAAAGTGATCCTATTGATCTGCGGTTTCCACCAAAATGATCAAAATTCGACGTAGATTCCGAAAATGTGGCCTATGTGGTAGCTAAATAGATCGATTGGCCGTGAAATGCATGTAAATTCTAATATGTGACTGATTGTTTTGATTCAATTCAATTTTATATGGTACTGACTATATTTATACATTTATCAAATGGTATCAACTTAATTTACATTTATACATACACGCTTTGTCAATAAGATATTATTCTTTGATAATAAAGCATATTTTGATTGATTGAATCCGAAAATGTGGCCTATGTGGTAGCCAGATCGATCGATTGGCTGTAAAATGCAAAAAACCGAAAAAACTTCTTTCTAATTCGAGAACGATGATAGATAAAGCGATTCTGTGAACGCCAATCGATTCAAAAGGGTCAAGTTAGTCTTGGTACGAAGTTTAAAATCGATCGAAAAAAAAAATTGCACCAACGCCTTGAAAGAGGTTTTTTTTTTCACTTAATTTCAACAGCATCATACATCTTATATGGCACTTCATGCCCAAATACCCCAGAGGGTTAACAGTATTTGGTCCCTATCCTAATTGGGTATAATGTTAACTTACAACTACTTACTTTAAATTTCAAATTTTTTCAGGTAACATGAACCGAACAGATAAGGATACTCCTCAATCAATCTCAATGAAGCATTGAAACTAGAATCAGAATCATGTTGTCTAATTGAGCAGCACAAAAAAACAATCGAGGACATGAAATGCGAGATTGAGTGCCTTCAGGAAAAAATTAAAGAAGGTAAAAAATATACATCTACTATCAGTACCCAAACAATTAGCATACAAAAAAGAAGTCAATCCACTTTTACTGAATTTCGACCTACTGATGAAAAAAATAGACACAAAACAACACCTGTCTCAATTCAGTGCCAATATCTGGAACAGAGCAAAAAAGGACAACAGATGATTCAGGCAAGCGAACAGGCCACCCTGTCCGGCTCCACAATGATGTCAGATCCTCCATATTTACACAATAACTCGGAAATACGTATCCACAAACAAATACAAAAACAAGTAAAATCAAACGGAATGAAATAACAGAAAACAAAAATAAACAAAAGGTGACTGATGAGAACATATTTACAGTAGAGAAAATAACCACAGAGGACCCCACAGTTGCAGCTGTAATTTCACTACCGAACCAACTCAACCCAGGACAAATACTGATATAATCAGCTTAATTGATGAGACAGATGTAAAATGTCACCCTGAAACTGCTCAATATGCTGGAGAAACTAGTACCCAAGATCAATCAATCAATCAAATATATGCTTTATTGTCGAAGAATAAATTTTAAATTAAATTAATAAATATTTATAGAAACACACAAACAATCAAAATACTATCTGTGTTACTACAAAGATAACACAGGGTAATTATAAAGTAAAAATAAATATAATTGAATATCACATTGTCAAGATTAAAAATAAATAAGAACATTAATTATTTAAAATAATTACATTATTTGGTTAAAATAACTCGTCAATTAATCAAAATATCCCATTAAGATGTATGTATGGTTGAGTAATATATATTAAAAAATATTAAAATGTTAACTAATACAACCACTTATGTTTTTATTGAGGAAATCTTGAACTTCGTAAAATACTTCATCCATAAGAATGAGTTTAACCGATTTCCTGAATAAATGGAGGGATTCAATGGTTTTGATGCTGGCAGGAAGATGGTTATATAGTTTTGCAGCATTATAAATAATGGAGTTTTTGATCAAATTGGAAGCTGGAATGGGTAGCCTTAGGTTGTTATTTTGGCGGGTAGAACCAGAAATGGTATCATATGTTGATTTATTTTTATGTGCTAAGCATACCGATTCGAGAATGAAAAGAGATGGAATGGTGAGGAGTTTTGCTTTCTGAAAAGTTCTTTACATGATACTCGAGGTCCAACCCCTTGAGATATAGCGTACTGCACGTTTCTGGAGAGTGAATATTATGTTGAAGCACTGTTTGTTGCAGGTACCCCAAAAGGGGATACCATACCTGACATGAGACTCAAATAAGGCATGGTAAACTACTTTTGCAGTTGTCTCACCCAATTCTCTTGAGATAACACGTAGAGCATAGCACCCTTTGGACAGCTTTTTACTAAGATGACGAACATGATCTTCAAATTTGAGTTTACAGTCTAAGTGAATCCCTAGAAAGGTGTTGAAATTATTAGATGAAATAATATCATTCCCCAGGGAAATATCCGGTATATCGCATTGAAATGATAAGAGATTCGTTTTGTTAGTGTTGAATGAAAGCTGATTCGAGTTACACCACTCTCTCACAGCGTTAATATCCCTAGACATTTTACTAAAAAGTTTGTTAGGGTTTTGATCATGCCACAGGACCGTTGTGTCGTCTGCGAAAATAGTGAATACACCTTCAGTCTTAATATTCGCAAGGTCATTAAAATATAACAAGAACAGGATAGGTCCAAGCACAGAGCCCTGAGGTACACCATGTTTAATAAAACCTATATTGGAAAAACTGTTGGTCTTTACAATTTGTGTTCTTTGGCTTAAGTAAGACTCGAACCAGTAATGGCTTTGGCCTCTGATCCCGTAATGGTGGAGCTTACGAGCAATATTTCATGATTCACACAGTCAAATGCTTTTGACAAATCACAAAATATTGCGGCGCTTGCTTCTTTCGAATTTAGATTTGAGTATACATTTTTTTGAAAATGAAATATTGCATCTCCAGTACTTTTGTTAGGTTGGAAACCGAATTGTTGAGGATGTAGAATTTTTTGGTGAGCCAAGAAGTCCATCAATCTAGTTTTTACCAATTTTTCGATAATTTTTCCCAGGGTTGGAATTAAAGAGATAGGTCGAAAATTTGATGGCTCGGAGGGGTCACCACCCTTATACAGGGGGATCACTATACTGGTTTTTAGGAAGTCGGGGAAAGTTCCTCTGGTAAAAGAATCATTAATAAGGTGGACCAGCAGTTCGAGAACGAAGATTGGCAAATTTTGGAAGATTTTTATTGAAATATTGTCAATGCCACTGGAAGTTTTGTTTTTTATATGATTTATTGTATCCATCAGTTCCTCAAGATTTGTCTCGTGTAATACAAATGTTTGAGTGTAAAATTTATTCAGATAAAACAGTGGATCTGTAGCAGCTTCAATATTTTCAGAGAGTCTGTCGGATATAGAGCAATAGTATTCATTGAGTGTATTGGAATCCGGTGTTGTATTTGATTTTATGTTATTTTTTCCTCTAAACTCATTCACAACCCGCCAGGTTTCTTTAATAGTATTATTACTGTTTGATATTCTGTTGTGGAAGTAATTCTTTTTGGCGGTTCTAATAACACCTCTGTAAATTTGTTTATATTTTATGTAATAGTTATGGAACTCAATATCATTAGTGAATTTTCTGATATAATGAAGGCATCTCATATTACTTGCAGATGTTCGGATTCCTTTAGTTGATGATCTAGGAGCAAGAGCAGAAGGACCTGAAGAAAGCAGTCATCCCCTGCAGGCCATCCATAGAACAACCGAGTGTCTCAGTGATTATCCTTCCAAAAAAATACTTATCTTAGGAGATGAATATGCTAGCAAATTCCCTGATGCTCTCAGATATTCCTTGGGAAACCAAAATGTTCTAATACAAGGTATTATCAAGCCCAAAGCAGAACTTTGTCTCTTAACAAATAATATCTTTATTGAAACCATTTCCTATGGGCATAATGATCATGTGATAATAATGTTCAATACTAACAACATCAGTAACAACAGATCACTTAATCAAGCTTTGAAACAAATCCTTCCCCTTAGCAAATTGACCAACATCATACTGATTGGCGAAAGAAATGATACAAATGATACAAAAATACTGAATAAAATTATAAATGAGATTTATAGGTAAAAAAAGAAAAATATAAATTCTTCTATAGAGATTTTTACTGACTATAGGCAAAGGGGTACAAAATTTCAAATACTTGCAGATGTTAAAAATTGTTTTCTGAAAGCTAGCCGCCAGGTGATATTGAAAACTGTTAAAATAAACCATACCATTGGAACTCCAGTGCCTAGCTTACTAACTACTCAAACTTCTTTTTTAGGAAACCCTCAAATAAATCAAATGTTCACCTAACATCTATGGGAAAAAATCAAAATATAAATCTACTACTATTAAATATCCAATCAGTAAGAAAAAAAATTGATGATCTATCCATATTTATCAATGATCAAAATGACCCGGAAATAATCCTTCTAACAGAACACTGGCTCCATGTAGATGAGCCCTGTTACATTCCAAAGTATTTAGCTGTAGCAAATTATTGTAGGGAAAAAATGGATGGTGGGGGAACTATGATTTTGGTTCACGAGGAATTCTTCAAAAATTTCAATTGCAACCTATATCAAAATTCAATTCTTTAATCGTAGAACACATCTTTGAGTTCGCCCTAGCATATAATAAAAATAACAATATTTATATTCTTTGCATCTACAGAATTCCAAACTCTGACCTTCAAATATTTTTTGACAACTTTGAAAATCTGCTGACACAAATATCAGTAAATGCAAAGATTATAGTTGCAGGTGATTTCAATATTGATTTTATGAACCAGGAATCATCAAGTACTCTGAAGTTGTGTCATATTTTTTCCTCATTTAACTTGACAATGATGGTGGGGGAGCCAACCAGAATAACCCAGCATTCATCTACCACCCTTGATTATGTATGTCTAAATTTCAATGATGACGAGACTAATTCACTAGTAACTCCTGTAGGTTTTTCAGACCACGAAGCAATCTTGACTTCCTGCAAAATTGAGGTGGTTAAAAAAAAGAAGAAGGTGATATTTGGGAGGATTTATAATAAAAAAAACTTCGAATGCTTCAACGACTATTGTGAGTCGATCAACTGGTATGAGATATTATCCTTTCCAGAACCTCTGAATTCCTTTCAGCTTACTCTAGAGGAGGGGTTCAACCAATGTTTTCCTCTGAAGAAAATTAAGGAGAAAAAAAGCAAGCCATGGGTTACCTCTGGAATCCGAATATCTGCAGAGAATTTACGATCTCTGCATGTAATTCACAAATTTACAGATAGTAATTATTTTTCATCATACTACTGCAATTACAAAAGAATATACAAACGTGTCAAAAAAATGGCAAAGATTGGTATTATAAAAATAGAATCGAGAACGCCAAAAATAACATGAATGAATGCTGGTTAGTAGTTCACCCTTTGAGAGGAACAACAGGTCTGCCTCCCCCTTTAGCCCAATGTGGATCCCAACACATTAAATAAATACTACTGCACCATTGCAGCTTCGCTTGCCTCTAATAATGCTGGAGATATAGATCCAATGAGTTTTGTTCAGGAAAGAATGGTAAACGAGACCTTCTACCTGTATCCTACTAATACCTTGGAGTTACGGGAAATATTCACTGAAATCAAAAATAAGAGGAGTGCCGGTGTTGATGATATTCCACTAACTATTTTAGAAAATCTTACAGATGAAGCTGTGCATGTACTAGCCGAAGCTATAAACATCTCCTTTGCTACTGGTGTTTTCCCATCATGCCTGAAAACGGCAGCCATTATCCCAATCCACAAGAGTGGGAGCGTTGACGATCCATCAAATTTCCGCCCCATCTCTCTACTACCCATACTTTCAAAGGTCGTAGAGAAACTTGTCAAGAAAAGAATGTTGCAGTTTCTGGAAGAACATAATGTATTGAACACATCCCAGTTCGATTCCGAAATAACAAGAGCACTAACAATGCCATATTTCACTTTCTGGAAGGGGTTTATGTGGGTATGAATGAGGGCTTAGCAATTGGAGCAGTGTTCTGTGATTTTTCAAAGGCATTTGACTGTGTATGTCACAGAATACTGCTTCAGAAGCTTCGGCACTATGGGTTCAGAGACAAGAGCTACAAATGGTTTGAGTCGTATTTATCTGATAGAAAACAAATTGTAAAGATGCAAGATGGCAAATCTGCCCTGTCTACTATCAAATGTGGTGTGCCACAAGGTTCAGTACTCGGTCCAATATTGTTCCTAGTTTACCTCAATGACTTGGCCAGTATAAATATTCAAGGAAAGTTCACCATGTTCGCGGACGACACAACATTGATGTGGAAAGGATCTAATATTGACTGCTTAAAAGAAATCATTGAGTGTGACCTGAGCGAAGTAAAAAAATGGTGCGACTCAAACCACCTCTGCTTCAATTCGAAAAAAACAAGCCTCCTCACCTTCAAATTCACCTATGATTATGTTAGGCTTGAATTCAATTATGAATAGAACTTCCACCAAGTTTCTTGGCATTGAAATAGATGACAATCTGAAATTTTCCACCCATATTCACACCTTGCGGAAGAAAGTGGCATCAGGCAGCTATGCAATAAGAGTAGTATCCAAGGAACTTGGTCTATCGATGGGTAGAGTGACTTATCTTTCCTTGGTTGAATCACACCTGAGATATGGGATAGCCTTTTGGGGTTATTGTACAAGAAACCTATTCGATTCAATTTTTGTTCTTCAAAAACGAGCGGTAAGATTTATGTCTGGAGCTGAGTACACTGCTCACTGCAAGCCCTTGTTCATAAAGCACAATATTCTCACTTTAACCTCAATCTTTATATTGGAGACCACATGTCTGGTACACAAACATAAAGCTAATGCAAATGTTGCAGAACATCCAGCAATAATACATAATACACGTCAAGAGGCAAGAAAAAATATAGCTGTACCCACTCCCCGAACAGAGCAGACAAAGAATTCTATAATGTACGAAAGTATAAAAATGTACAACAAACTGCCCACAAAATTGAAAAAAATCCGGTACACCACCTGTTCCGAAAAAAAGTCAAAAAGATACTTTTGCTCAAGGCATACTACGGCCTACAGGAGTTCTATGATGATGGTCAATTCTCTTAGTGATAAAATTGTGATATATTGTATGTTCCCGTCTGTATATCTTTACTTCTATATCTGTTTTTTTTTTAATATATATAAATATTTAGTATTGTCTGTTGCTGAGATATCATATTCATGCACTAGCTCTAAGTACGCTTTGTCAATGAGATATATTTTTTTCTTTGACAATAAAGTATATAAGTAAAAAATCCCCCTCAGAGAGTGATAATATATAGCCAGAAATCTAGCTGTATGCGATCCGTAGCCGGGAATATAGCTGTTTGGCCATCCGTAGCCGGGAATATAGCTGTTTGGCCATCCGTAGCCGGGAATATAACTGTTTGGCCTTCTGTAGCCGAAAATATAGTTGTTTTTTAAGAAAAACTTGGGTAAGTATTAACGAAACGATACGAAACGAAACTTATATATATATATATACATATACATATTACTTATATATATATACATAGATGCATGCAAATTTTAATATATGACTGATTGTTTTGATTCAATTCAATTTTATATGGTAGTGACTATTTTTATACATTTATCAAATGGTATCAACTTTATTTACATTTATATATACACGCTTTGTCAATAGGATATTATTCTTTGATAATAAAGCATATTTTGATTGATTGATTGATTGATACGATACGACACGATACGACACGATATGACACCATACGATACGACACGATACGACACGATACGACATGATACGACATGATACGATACGAAGACACGATACGACACGATACGATACGATTCGAAAAATTGCATAAGGGGTGGGGGGGCTACGTGGTAAATCTTCGAAAACTCAAAGTGATCCTATCGATCCGCAGTTTCCACCAAAATGATCGAAATTCGACGTAGATTCCGAAAATGTGGCCTATGTGGTAGCCAGATCAATTGATTGGCCGTAAAATGCAAAAAACCGGTAAAACCTTTCTAATTCGAGAACGGTGATAGATAAAGCGATTCTGCGAACGCCAATCGATTCAGAAGGGTCAAGTTAGTTTTCAGACGTAGTTTAAAATCGATCGAAAAAAAATTTTTACAAAAAAATTGCATAAGGGGGGGCTACGTGGTACATCTTCGAAAACTCAAAGTGATCCTATCGACCTGCGGTTTCCACCAGAATGGTCAAAATTTGACGTAGATTCCGAAAATGTGGCCTGTGTGGTAGCTAAATAGATCGATTGGCTGTGAAATGCTAAAAACCGGAAATACTTTCGTCTAATTCGAGAACGGTGATAGATAAAGCGATTCTGCGAACGCCAATCGATTCAGAAGGGTCAAGTTAGTCTTGGTACGAAGTTTAAAATCGATCGAAAAAAAAAGTTCCTTGAAAGAGGCTTTTTTTTTCACTTCATTTCAACAGCATCATACATCTTATATGACACTTCATGCCCAAATACCCCAGAGGGTTAACAGTAATTGGTCCCTATCCTAATTGGGTATAATGTTAACTTACAACTACTTACTTAAAATTTCAAATTTTTTCAGGTTACATGAACCGAACAGATAAGGATACTCCTCAATCAATCTCAATCCCCCTCAGAGAGTGACAATATATAGCCAGAAATCTAGCTGTATGCGATCCGTAGCTGGGAATATGGCTGTTTGGCCATCCGTAGCCGGGAATATAACTGTTTGGCCTTCTGTAGCCGAAAATATAGTTGTTTTTTAAGAAAAACGAACGATAGTAAAAAAAAACTTGGGTAAGTATTAACAAAACGAAACGATACGAAACGAAACTTTTATATATATATATATATATATACATATACATATTACTTATATATATACATAGATGCATGCAAATTTTAATATATGACTGATTGTTTTGATTCAATTCAATTTTATATGGTAGTGACTATTTTTATACATTCATCAAATGGTATCAACTTTATTTACATTTATATATACACGCTTTGTCAATAAGATATTATTCTTTGATAATAAAGCGTATTTTGATTGATTGATACGACACGATACGGCACGATACGACACCATACGACACGATACGTCACGATACGAC
Organism: Gonioctena quinquepunctata; assembly: GCA_018342105.1. Classification (NCBI taxonomy): domain Eukaryota; kingdom Metazoa; phylum Arthropoda; class Insecta; order Coleoptera; family Chrysomelidae; genus Gonioctena; species Gonioctena quinquepunctata. Next base: position 113,426 of record JAFIRS010003245.1, on the reverse strand, counting down.
ACGATACGACACGATACCACACGATACGATATGACACGATACGACACGATACGACACGATACGACACGATACGATACGACACGATACGATTCGTTACGAAAAATTGCATGGGGGGGGGCTACGTGGTATATCTTCGAAAACTCAAAGTGATCCTATCGATCCGCGTATTCCACCAACATGATCAAAATTCGACGTAGATTCCGAAAATGTGGCCTATGTGGTAGCTAAATCGATCGATTGGTTGTGAAATGCAAAAAACCGGTAAAACTTTTTTCTAATTCGAGAACGGTGATAGATAAAGCGATTCTGAGAACGCCAATCGATTCAGAAGGGTCAAGTTAGTCTTGGTACAAAGTTTAAAATCGACGGAAAAAAAAATTCACACCAACGCCTTGAAAGAGGCTTTTTTTTCCCTTCATTTCAACAGCATCATACATCTTATATGGCACTTCATGCCCAAATTCCCCAGAGGGTTAACAGTAATTGGTCCCTATCCTAAATGGGTAAATTGTTAACTAAAAACTACTTACTTGAAATTTCAAATTTTTTCAGGTAACATGAACCGAACAGATAAGGATACTCCTCAATCAATCCCAATCCCCCTCAGGGAGTGACAATATATAGCCAGAAATCTAGCTGTATGCGATCCGTAGCCGGGAATATAGCTGTTTGGCCATTTGTAGCCGGGAATATAACTGTTTGGCCTTCTGTAGCCGAAAATATAGTTGTTTTTTAAGAAAAACGAACGATAGTAAAAAAAAACTTGAGTAAGTATTAACGAAATGAAACTATACGAAACGAAACTTATATGTATATATATGTATATATATGTATATATATATATATATATATATATATATATACATATTACTTATATATATATACATAGATGCTTGCAAATTTTAATATGTGACTGATTGTTTTGATTCAATTCAATTTTATATGGTAGTGACTATTTTTATACATTTATCAAATGGTATCAACTCAATTTACATTTATATATACACGCTTTGTCAATAAGATATTATTCTTTTATAATAAAGTATATTTTTATTGATTGATTGATACGATACTGAAGAGATTGAGATTGAGATTGAGATTGAGATTGAGATAGAGATAGAGATAGAGATTGAGATAGAGATAGAGATAGAGATAGAGATAGAGATAGAGATAGAGATAGAGATAGAGATAGAGATAGAGATAGAGATAGAGATAGAGATAGAGATAGAGATAGAGATAGAGATAGAGATAGAGATAGAGATAGAGATAGAGAAAGAGATAGAGATATGGCACATCATGCCCAAATACCCCAGAGGGTTAACAGTAAGTGGTCCCTATCCTAATTGGGTATAATGTTAACTTACAACTACTTACTTGAAATTTCAAATTTTTTCAGGTAACATGAACCGAACAGATAAGGATACTCCTCAATCAATCTCAATCCCCCTCAGAGAGTGACAATATATAGCCAGAAATCTAGCTGTATGCGATCCGTAGCCGGGAATATAGCTGTTTGGCCATTTGTAGCCGGGAATATAACTGTTTGGCCTTCTGTAGCCGAAAATATAGTTGTTTTTTGAGAAAAACGAACGATAGTAGAAAAAAACTTGGGTAAGTATTAACGAAACGAAACGATACGAAACGAAACAAAACGAAACTCATATATATACATATACATATTACTTATATATATATATATATATATATACATAGATGCATGCAAATTTTAATATATGACTGATTGTTTTGATTCAATTCAATTTTATATGGTAGTGACTATTTTTATACATTTATCAAATGGTATCAACTTTATTTAAATTTATATATACACGCTTTGTCAATAAGATATTATTCTTTGATAATAAAGCATATTTTGATTGATTGATTGATTGATTGATACGACACGATACGACACGATACCACACGATACGACACGATACGACACGATACGTACACGATACGACACCGATCACGTACCGACACGAACACGATACGACAAGATACGATACGATTCGATACGAAAAATTGCATGAGGGGGGAGGCTACGTGGTAAATCTTCGAAAACTCAAAGTGATCCTATCGATCCGCGGTTTCCACCAAAATGATCGAAATTCGACGTAGATTCCGAAAATGTGGCCTATGTGGTAGCCAGATCAATTGATTGGCTGTAAAATGCAAAAAACCAGAAAAACTTCTTTCTAATTCGAGAACAGTGATAGATAAAGCGATTCTGCGAACGCCAATCGATTCAGAAGGGTCAAGTTAGTCTTGGTACAAAGTTTAAAATCGACGGAAAAAAAAATTCACACCAACGCCTTGAAAGAGGCTTTTTTTTCCCTTCATTTCAACAGCATCATACATCTTATATGGCACTTCATGCCCAAATACCCCAGAGGGTTAACAGTAATTGGTCCCCATCCTAATTGGGTATAATGTTAACTTACAACTACTTACTTGAAATTTAAAATTTTTTCAGGTAACATGAACCGAACAGATAAGGATACTCCTCAATCAATCTCAATCCCCCTCAGAGAGTGACAATATATAGCCAGAAATCTAGCTGTATGCGATCCGTAGCCGGGAAAATAGCTGTTTGGCCATCCGTAGCCGGGAATATAACTGTTTGGCCTTCTGTAGCCGGAAATATAGTTTTTTTTTAAGAAAAACGAACGATAGTAAAAAAAAACTTGGGTAAGTATTAACGAAACGATACGAAACAAAACGAAACTTATATATATATATATATATATATATATATACTGTTATATATTAGCATTTATTTATATCCACTCTGTATACACACACTTGTGATAGTGCCCAACATAAAAAACTTTGTTTTTATGTAGCGGTCGATATTGAGCGTACCGGCCTGTATCGGGCAGTATTGAATAAATGATCTTCAAGTTAAGAGTACTTTTATTGATTCGACTTTTGTTTATAGTAACAAATAGTACAGTGGCGACGAGCGATTATCTTTGTTAACTCACGTGCAAGTGCAACATAGTGCAATTGGTACTGAAATTCAGTAAATTTTCGAAAGACTTTAAAAATGCCGGAAACTCAACAGTTTGTCGGACTATTGGGTTCACTAAATACCTTTGATCCGAGGAATTCCGACTTTTCAGTATTTCTGGAGAGACTTAAGCAGTTTTTTATTGCAAATAAAATAACGGAGGAGGAACGTAAAAAGCAATCTTTTAAATCGCTCTCGAAAATTGTTACATATGATAAGAAACCTGTGTGTTCTCATCTTCCCGAAAGCAAAGCTTTCGAGGAATTGAGTAAATTGTTAGCAGATCATTTGGCTCTGGTAAAGTCTTACTTTGCTGAACGGTTGAAGTTTTACACCGCAAGACGCGAAGCAAATGAAAGCGTTTCGGACTGGGAAGCAAAAATCAAAAAGCTTGCTTCGAATTGTGAGTTTGGAAACGAACTTGAAACAGTTATGCGAGATGTATTCGTAATTGGCATCAATGATGTGAAAATCATGGACCGATTATTTGAAGAAGACGCTTCGAATTCTACGGTAAAGCTGAAAAAAATGGTGAAATTAGCATTATCCAAGGAGTCAGCGTTGAAGGAGCACAGCACCAGGGAGAGTTTGGGAGTTGTCAACATCAAGACGGAACCGGTGAATTTCCATCGCCAACGAGGGAAGGTACAGCGGCCTGCTCATCGTTCGAGTCCTTCAGAGAGACCAAGTCCTTCTTCGTACAATGTTGGTAAGAATCAGGGACGGACTCAAATGGTAAGCAAACCACAAACTACTAAGTGCTCAGTGTGCGGAAGGAAAAACCATCTGTATAGCGAGTGTAGTTATAAAAATTGTATATGCCACAAATGTGGAGTGAAGGGTCATTTAGCACCTGTGTGCAGAAAAACGCCTCAACATTTTTTGTCTGTAACACAAGAAAATGAAATTGCAGATGATTCCATTTTTAATATTCGTTGTTTGGACTCTGAAACGGATTTAAATGGCAATGTAAAACCAACTTTTGTAAAATTATTGGTAGAAAATATTCCGATAAGCTTTGAAGCCGACTCTGGATTTGCTCATGCTGCAATTTCTGAAAAACTTTATTTGAAACATTTTCAAGACAAAATAATTTTCAGAAATGATTTGGCTTTAAAAGATTATGTAGGTCTCACTTTCGAACCTGTAGGTTTTCTAAATTTGAATATCAAAATTGAAGAAAAGGATTTCATTCTCAAAACTTATGTTATTAAAAATGGAGGACCACCACTAATCGGAAGAAATGGCTTAAAAGTGTTAAATTTAGGTATAGGCAAAATCAAATATGTGTCTTGTACAGAAGATGATTTTGGTGTAGAAAATGTTCATCATACAAAAAATTATTGTAATGGCGGAAATTTTTCTATGAATATTGATACCTTGTATAAAAAATATAGAGATGTTTTTGATGGAGGTTTAGGAACATTTAATAAATTTGAAATCACCCTGAAGGTCAAGGAGGGTACTGTTCCAAAATTTCATAAAGCTAGACCTGTACCATTGGCACTAAAACCGAAAATTGAAAAAGAAATTGAACGTTTGGTAAATAACAAAATTTTAATACCTTCGGAGTTTTCTGAATGGGCTACTCCGATAGTTCCAATATTGAAACCCAATGGCGGAATTAGAATATGTGGCGATTTCAAGATAACCTTGAATCCAAGTTTGGAAACAATCCATTATCCTTTGCCACGCATTGAATATTTATTTTCTCAATTGCAGGGGGGTAGGAAGTTTTCAAAAATTGATCTTTCGGAGGCATACCAACAAGTGGTACTGAAAAATCTAGAAAACTGGTAACTGTCAGTACCCATAAGGGTCTTTTTTCTTATACAAGGCTACCATATGGTATAACCTCAGCCCCATCTTTATTTCAAAATATCATGGAGCAAATGATTGTTATACCAGGAGTGGTATGTTTTCTGGACGATATTTTGATAACCGCCGAAAATGATGAATTACATTTTGAACGCCTCGAAAAAGTTTTGAAGCGCCTCCAGGAATGCGGGCTCAAGGTTAAACAGGAAAAATGCTCATTTTTTCAAAATTCTGTCAAATATTTAGGTCACACAATTGATAAAGAAGGTCAAAAAAAGAAAACCATGGATTACAACAGGATTGAAAATTTCTTCGAAAAATTTACGTTCACTGCATAACATACGAAAATTTACTGACAATCTTTACTTCCACGACTTCTTCAATAACTACCGCAGAATATATAGATCCACTATTAAGAAAGCGAAGGAAATTCATTATGATAACCAAATCGGTAAGTCAACTAATAAAATGAAAGAAGCATGGTCTGCTATCAGTGATATTACGGGAAAATAAAAAAAAACATGTGGGAATATCACTTAGTCCTGATAAAATCAATGATTATTATTGTTCGATTGCAAAAAACCTTAGTGAGAATATAGTGATTCCTTACGATCCCTTATTAAATCTTGAAGATGTCAGAATTGAGGATAACCTAACTTTGTACGATACAAATATTGACGAATTAGTAGAAATATTGAGGAATATAAAGAATAAAAATGCAACTGGTTATGATGGAATCTCCATAAAAATTATCCAAAATCTTCCAATTAATGCATTGCAAACATTGGTATCTCTAATCAACACCTCATTCCACAATGGATTTTTTCCTGATTTTCTGAAAACATCTGTTGTCCTTCCATTATACAAAGGTGGAGATTCAGATGATCCCGCGAATCTTCGACCGATCTCCCTCATTCCAACTATAGCCAAAGTTATCGAAAAACTTGTGAAAATACGTCTGACGGATTTCCTAAGACGCCACAATATTTTAAGTGAAAGCCAGTTTGGTTTTCAAAGCAATAAAAATACGCACGATGCCATCTTTTCATTTCTTTATGATATTTATTCAAAGTTGAATTCTGGTAATGTAGCTGCTGCGGTCTTTTGTGATCTATCGAAGGCTTTCGATTGCGTTGATCATAAGATCTTGCTAAGAAAAATTCACCAATATGGCTGCAGAGAAATGACGCTCAAATGGTTCGATTCTTACTTGTCAGGAAGGAATCAAATGGTAAGAACAACAGGACTTTCAGAAAAAAGGATATTATGTGTGGAGTGCCACAAGGATCAGTTTTAGGACCCATTTTATTCTTATTATATGTCAATGACCTTGCAAATTTGAGCATTTCTGGAAAATTCACTCTTTTTGCTGATGACACGACGATATTGTGGAACAACAAAAACTCAAATGATTTACACAATGCTATATCTACTGATATGAAAAAAATCAAGGAGTGGTGTGATGCTAATTTGTTGTCTTTCAATATCGCTAAAACAAACATTTTATCATTCAGATGTGCTCTTGATGACCTGTCATTTGGTGATAACTTAGTGATCAAGAACGAGACTCAAACTAAATTTCTAGGTATTCACATTGACAATAAGCTCAAATTTATTGAACATATCAAACATCTTAAAAGTAAAATTTCTTCTGGATGTTATGCAGTGAGAGTAACTTCAATAAATTTGGGAATTAAAACTGCCAGAACGGTGTATTACGCCCTCTTAGAATCTCACCTACGTTATGGAATACCGTTCTGGGGAGTATGCAATTCATCAGCCCTTCTGTCTGTATTAGTACTGCAGAAACGGGCTATCAGGTATATGTGTAAAAGATTTTGATTGTTTTTCATTTTGGAATCGGTTTGTCTCATTTACAAAAATATGTCCCTATTTGAGGCTTCGTGCAATTCTTATAACACCCGTTCCACGCGTTGAAATTGCCAATTCCTTCAACAAATTTGGCCAGGGATTCTATTTATTACAATGGGGTCAAGATGTTTAATCACTTGCCCTCAGATATAAGACAGGCAAATTTGACCAACAAAATGTTTAGAATAAGAGTAAAAACATTTCTGGCTGATAGACCCTATTATAATTTGCAAGAGTTCTATAATGATAAATTTACGTGACAAAATGTGCATATTTGAATATATGTTGTATAAGATTTTTGTTTATATTCTTCCTTGGATATAGATGTTTGTTTGTTTGGTGTAATATGTGTGTTCATTTATGTAATATTATATATGATTGTATATGTTTATATGTGTATTATATAAGTTTTGATACGATTTTTAAACAAAACTTTACACAACCATGTTGATACAAAATTCGACGATGAACTTTATAGTGTATGTTCTAACATTACTTTTCCCTAGGTGTTTTTATATTTACATTTTATATGTTCTAGCTTTACTTTTCCGTAGGTGTTTTCATATTTTCATTTTATATTTATTTTTCACAAGCTTTGTCCACAAGATTTATTCTTAATGACAATAAAGTATATTATTATTATTATTATTATTATTACATACTTCGGATGAGAGAGTTTCAGCTATCAAGCAGGTTCTAGTTCCTAAAACCGTAACCGAGTTAAAATCGTTTTTAGGAATGGTAAATTTTTATTGTAAGTTCATTCCGAATGCATCCGAAATAATGAAACCTCTTTATGATTTACTGAAGAAAAATTCTACGTGGTTTTGGTCTTCAGAGTGTAAGCGAAGTTTCGAAAAAGCTAAAAATATGTTGTTGTCGTCATCAGTATTGGCACATTACGATCCCGAAAAAAAAATTAAGTTAACGGTGGATGCTTCTTAGTTTGCTTTGGGTGCGACTTTGAGTCATATATTTGACGACAATTCAGAAAAACCAATCGCTTTTGCCTCGCGGTTGCTCAATTCTGCGGAAATAGGTTATTCTCAGATCGAAAAAGAGGCCGCAGCGATAATATTTGGCGTAAAAAAAATTTTCCAGTACCTATACGGAAAACATTTTTATTTATATACAGATCATAAACCTTTGTTAGCTATTTTCGGAAATAAAAAAGGCCTGCCAATTTTTGCAGCAAACCGATTGCATATACTATCAGCTTTTACGTATGATATACGATATGTTAAGTCTGAAAATAATACGGCTGATTTTTTATCTAGATCATCTTTCATAAATGAAGGAAAGGATCCTAACGAACCAACTTCGTTAAATTCAAATACGAACATTTCGTACATTCAATACGTGAAAGAATCAAAATTACCCATTCTAGGTAAAATAGTTTTTATGTTCGGGCGGTTGGCCTGTTTTTGTCCTTCTGATAAATTGAAACCGTACTTTTTACTAAAAAACGAAATTACTGTAGAACAGGACTGTGCCATGTGGGGATATCGTTTAATTATTCCTGAGAAATTCAGGAAATACATATTACAGGAATTACACAGCACACATATGGGTATTGTCAAAATGAAGTCGTTGGCCCGATCATATGTGTGGTGGCCATCGATGGATAGTGAAATTGAAAATACAGCAAGGATGTGTAACTCTTGTTCAGTGTATTCCAGTAATCCACCAAAAGCTTCCTTATCGGTTTGGGATTGGCCTAAGGAACCATGGACGAGGTTGCACGCGGATTTTTTTGGACCGCTTTTTAATAAGAATTTTTTAGTTATCGAAGACGCGACTTCAAAATGGATCGAGTGTGTGGAAGTCAGCAATATAACAGCTACGACAACTATTAAAATTTTCAGGGAAATATTTTCCAGATTCGGGTTACCGTATGAGCTTTGCACGGATAACGCAAAAACTTTCACTTCTGAGGAGTTTCAAAATTTTTTATCGGTTATAATGGCATAAAACATTTAACTGGAGCTCCCTACCATCCTGCCACAAATGGACTAGGAGAAAGTGGAGTAAAATTAATGAAAAATGCTATTCTTAAAGCAAAAAATGATGATTCGCATTTAGATATACATTTGATTATAAATCGTTTTCTTTTTCAATATCGAAATACACCCCATACAACGACAGGGGAAAAACCTAGCAAATTATTGATGGGTCGTGCTTTACGCTCAAAATTAGATTTAATAATGCCTTCAGTTACACAAGTAGTTCACAACAAACAAAATTATCAGAAAAATATTATAAAAGGAAGAGAGTGTACTTTAAGGAAAACGATCCGGTATGGGTGAGAGATTTCAGATCAGGTACGCCTCCTTGGTGTTCAGGGGTTGTCACAGATGTTCTGGGTACAAAAACGTATAATGTAAGAACAAATTGTGGAATGAAATGGAAAAGGCACAAAAATCAAATGAGAGTCAAACATTCCAATGAAGAAGAAAGAGAACCACTTTCTTTCATTCCACGATCTAGTTTAAGTGAGGAAAACATTGTAAATAATAATCCTGTAAATAGTGAAACTGTAAATAGTGAAATTGTACATGGTAAAACGGTGAATAGTGAAAACAAAAATATGGGAAGTTTTTCACCAAAGACATTGAGGCGTCGGAGCCGTATAAAACAACCAGATAGATTAGGAATTGATGTTAATTAGAATAAGTTGATTACAAACAAACAAAAAAATATATATATAAGGGAAGAGGTGTTATATATTAGCATTTATTTATATCCACTCTGTATACACACACTTGTGAGAGTGCCCAACATAAAAAACTTTGTTTTTATGTAGCCGTCGATATCGAGCGTACCGGCCTGTATCGGGCAGTATTGAATAAATGATCTTCAAGTTAAGAGTACTTTTATTGATTCGACTATTGTTTATAGTAACAAATAGTACAGTACAATATACATATACATATTAATTATATATATACATAGATGCATGCAAATTTTAATATATGACTAATTGTTTTGATTCAATTCAATTTTATATGGTAGTGACTATTTTTATACATTTATCAAATGGTATCAACTTTATTTACATTTATATATACACGCTTTGTCAATAAGATATTATTCTTTGATAATAAAGCATATTTTGATTGATTGATACGATACGACACGATACAATACGACACGATACGACACCATACGACACGATACGACACGATACCACACGATACGACACGACACGATACGACACGATACGATACGACACGATACGACCACGATACGATTCGATTCGTTACGAAAAATTGCAAAAGGGGGGGGGGGCTACGTGGTATATCTTCGAAAACTCAAAGTGATCCTATCGATCCGCGGTTTCCACCAAAATGATCGAAATTCGACGTAGATTCCGAAAATGTGGCCTCTGTGGTAGCCAGATCAATTGATTGGCCGTAAAATGCAAAAAACCGGAAAAACTTCTTTCTAATTCGAGAACGGTGATAGATAAAGCGATTCTGCGAACGCCAATCGATTCAAAAGGGTCGAATTAGTCTTATGACGTAGTTTAAAATCGATCAAAAAAAATTTTTACAGAGAAATTGCATAAGGGGTACATCTTCGAAAACTCAAAGTGATCCTATCGATCTGCGGTTTCCACCAAAATGATCAAAATTCGTCGTAGATTCCGAAAATGTGGCCTATGTGGTAGCTAAATCGAGCTATATGACTGATTGTTTTGATTCAATTCAATTTTATATGGTAGTGACTATTTTTATACATTTATCAAATGGTATCAACTTTATTTAAATTTATATATACACGCTTTGTCAATAAGATATTATTCTTCGATAATAAAGCTTATTTTGATTGATTGATTGATTGATACGACATGATACGACACGATACGACACGATACCACACGATACGACACGATATAACACGATACGATACGACACGATACGACACGATACGACACGACAAGATACGATACGACACGACATGACACGACACGATACGATACGATTCGATACCAAAAATTGCATGAGGGGGGAGGCTACGTGGTAAATCTTCGAAAACTCAAAGTGATCCTATCGATCCGCGGTTTCCACCAAAATGATCGAAATTCGACGTAGATTCCGAAAATGTGGCCTATGTGGTAGCCAGATCAATTGATTGGCCGTGAAATGCAAAAAACCGGTAAAACTTTTTTCTAATTCGAGAACGGTGATAGATAAAGCGATTCTGCGAACGCCAATCGATTCAGAAGGGTCAAGTTAGTCTTGGTACAAAGTTTAAAATCGATGGAAAAAAAAATTCACACCAACGCCTTGAAAGAGGCTTTTTTTTCACTTCATTTCAACAGCATCATACATCTTATATGGCACTTCATGCCCAAATACCCCAGAGGGTTGACAGTAATTGGTCCCTATCCTAATTGGGTATAATGTTAACTTACAACTACTTACTTTAAATTTCAAATTTTTTTCAGGTAACATGAACCGAACAGATAAGGATACTCCTCAATCAATCTCAATCCCCCTCAGAGAGTGACAATATATAGCCAGAAATCAAGCTGTATGCGATCCGTAGCCGGGAATATAGCTGTTTGGCCATTTGTAGCCGGGAATATAACTGTTTGGCCTTCTGTAGCCGAAAATATAGTTGTTTTTTGAGAAAAACGAACGATAGTAAAAAAAAACTTGGGTAAGTATTAACGAAACGATACGAAACAAAACGAAACTTATATATATATACATATACATATTACTTATATATATATATATATACATAGATGCATGCAAATTTTAATATATGACTGATTGTTTTGATTCAATTCAATTTTATATGGTAGTGACTATTTTTATACATTTATCAAATGGTATCAACTTTATTTAAATTTGTATAAACACGCTTTGTCAATAAGATATTATTCTTTGATAATAAAGCATATTTTGATTGATTGATACGATACGACACGATACGACACGACACGATACCATACGATACGACACGATACGACATGATATGACACGATACGACACGATACGACACGATACGACACGATACGACAAGATACGACACGATACGATTCGATACGATACGAAAAATTGCATAAGAGGAGAGGCTACGTGGTAAATCTTCGAAAACTCAAAGTGATCCTATCGATCCGCGGTTTCCACCAAAATGATCGAAATTCGACGTAGATTCCGAAAATGTGGCCTATGTGGTAGCCAGATCAATTGATTGGCCGTAAAATGCAAAAAACCAGAAAAACTTCTTTCTAATTCGAGAACGGTGATAGATAAAGCGATTCTGCGAACTCCAATCGATTCAGAAGGGTCAATTTAGTCTTGGTACGAAGTTTAAAATTGATCGAACAAAAAAATTCACACCAACGCCTTGAAAGAGGCTTTTTTTTCACTTCATTTCAACAGCATCATACATCTTATATGGCACTTCATGCCCAAATACCCCAGAGGGTTAACAGTAATTGGTCCCTATCCTAAATGGGTAAATTGTTAACTAAAAACTACTTACTTGAAATTTAAAATTTTTTCAGGTAACATGAACCGAACAGATAAGGATACTCCTCAATCAATCCCAATCCCCCTCCGAGAGTGACAATATATAGCCGGAAATCTAGCTGTATGCGATCCGTAGCCGGGAATATAGCTGTTTGGCCATCCGTAGCGGGGAATATAACTGTTTGGCCTTCTGTAGCCGAAAATATAGTTGTTTTTTAAGAAAAACGAACGATAGTCAAATCAAATCAAAATATACTTTATTGTCTAAGATTGTTTCTTGTTGACAAAGCTTTGTGGAAGTGACATAAACAATTAAACAATTATTAATAATTAATAATAAAAATACTTACTCATAAATACATACAAATATATACAAACACAACTAATAACACTTCCAAAACATTGTAAAATGTTATTAGTTGATTGTCATACTACACGTTAAAATTTTAACTTAATAATTAATAATAAAAATACTTACTCATAAATACAATATATACATCACATATACAAACACAACTAATAACACTTCCAAAACATGGTAAAATGTTATTAGTTGATTGTCATACTACACGTTAAAATTTTAACAATACTCAACAATTAAAAATTACATTTATACGATATATAAACTACATTTAGTAGTCAGAGGAATTACAATATAATAAAATAAATAAATGGGTGTACAGTGCTAGTCATACATAATGATCTAACTAAGGTTGTCACTATAGAATTCCTGAAGGTTGTAATATGCCTTTTTGAGAAGGATATTCTTTATTGAATTTCTAAATGGTGCGAGATTTACTGTATTCTTGAGAATGCCAGGTAGGTGGTTATAAATCTTCCTACTCTCGAATATAAGGCAATTTTTTGTCAAAGATGATGTTGGTATGGGCATACCAATATTATTGTGTTGACGGGTAATATAACAAGGTCTATTATTTGGCTCTTTTGATTTTGTTTTATGTATTAAGCACACTGTTTCGAGAATAAATATACAAGTTAGCGTTAAAATTCGATGTTCAATAAAAAGAGGCTTACAATGAACCCTTGAACGACATTTACAAAAGTACCTCAATGCTCTCTTTTGAAGTACAAATATTGAGTTCATCAACTGGTTAGAGCAGGAACCCCAGAAGGAGATGCTATATCTTATGTGAGATTCAACCAGTGAGAAGTACGCTATTCTGCCTGAATTGAGGCCAAGTTCATTGGTAATGACTCGAACAGCATAACAGCCTGATTCTAATGTTTTACTCAGTTTTTTTATGTGCGCTTCAAATTTCAATTTGTCATCTAGGTATAAACCTAGAAATTTGGTGTGGGGTTGGCTAGTTACCCTCTGATTGCCTAAAGCTAGGTTATCAAAGTTGAATTTGAAGGTTAGTATGCTTGTTTTCTCAATATTGAAGCACAGCAAGTTGGAGTCACACCATCGTTTAACTTTCTCCAAATCAGAAGTGATATTTTCTTTCAAGAGTTCAACATTTTTTCCGTGCCACATTATTGTGGTGTCGTCTGCAAACATGGTGAATTTTCCGGAAATGTTGATATTACTAAGATCATTTAAATAAATAAGGAAAAGAAGTGGTCCCAATACCGAGCCCTGGGGAACACCATAATCGATATTTGAAGGGTTCGACAATTTATTATTACATTTTACCATCTGAATTCGGTTAGAGAGATACGATTTCAGCCAGTTATAAGCTACACCTCTGATTCCATAGCAATCCAGCTTCCAGATAGTAAAAAAAAACTTGAGTAAGTATTAACGAAACGATACGAAACGAAACATATATATATATATATATATATATATATACATATACATATTACTTATATATATACATAGATGCATGCAAATTTTAATATGTGACTGATTGTTTTGATTCAATTCAATTTTATATGGTAGTGACTATTTTTATACATTTATCAAATGGTATCAACTTAATTTCCATTAATATATACACGCTTTGTCAATAAGATATTATTCTTTGATAATAAAGCATATTTTGATTGATTGATTGATACGACACGATACGATACGATTGAGATAAGATGCGATACGAGACGTGACGAGACCATTTATCAAATGGTATCAACTCAATTTACATTTATGTATACACGCTTTGTCAATAAGATATTATTCTTTGATAATAAAGCATATTTTGATTGATTGATTGATTGATACGATGGGATACGATACGATATTTTCTTTACCTTACCATTTTCTTTTGTAAGTACCAGATTGGTTACATCATTTTCTTTGTTAATACCAGATTTGTTTCATCTTTTAGTAATATAGTAACTAGACATAAGGATTCATTAATACTTTGTATTTCACACTTCGCTAAATGTTTTGTAAAATTCTAGTGTAGACTTTAGACATAAGAGCTCAATAATATTTCATAGTTTATCACACTTTGTTAAATGTAAATTGGCTTTGCCGTTGAATAAATAAGTAAATAAATAAATAGATACGTTACGGTACGTAACGGTACGATACGGTACGATACGGTACGGTACGATACGATACGAGAAATTGCATAAGGGATTTTTCTAATTCGAGAACGGTGATAGATAAAGCGATTCTGCAAACGCCAATCGATTCAGAAGGGTCAAGTTAGTCTTGGTACGAAGTTTAAAATCGATCGAAAAAAAAAATTACACCAACGCCTTGAAAGAGGCTTTTTTTTCACTTTATTTCAATAGCATCTTACATCTTTTATGGCTCTTCATGCCCAAATACCCCAGAGGGTTAACAGTAATTGGTCCCTATCCTAAATGGGTATAATGTTGACTTAAAACTACTTACTTGAAATTTCAAATTTTTTCAGGTAACATGAACCGAACAGATAAGGATACTCCTCAATCAATCTCAATCCCCCTCAGAGAGTGACAATATATAGCCAGAAATCTAGCTGTATGCGATCCGTAGCCGGGAATATAGCTGTTTGGCCATCCGTAGCCGGGAATATAACTGTTTGGCCTTCTGTAGCCGAAAATATAGTTGTTTTTTGAAGAAAAACGAACGATAGTAAAAAAAAACTTGGGTAAGTATTAACGAAACGATACGAAACAAAACGAAACTCATATATATACATATACATATTACTTATATATATATATATACATAGATGCATGCAAATTTTAATATATGACTGATTGTTTTGATTCAATTCAATTTTATATGGTAGTGACTATTTTTATACATTTATCAAATGGTATCAACTTTATTTAAATTTATATATACACGCTTTGTCAATAAGATATTATTCTTCGATAATAAAGCATATTTTGATTGATTGATTGAATTGATACGACACGATACGACACGATACGACACGATACCACACGATACGACACACGATACGATTCGACACGATACGACCGATAGATACAACACGATACGACACGATACGACACGATATGACAAGATACGACACGATACGATACGATTCGATACGAAAAATTGCATAAGGGGGGAGGCTACGTGGTAAATCTTCGAAAACTCAAAGTGATCCTATCGATCCGCGGTTTCCACCAAAATGGTCGAAATTCGACGTAGATTCCGAAAATGTGGCCTATGTGGTAGCCAGATCAATTGATTGGCCGTAAAATGCAAAAAACCAGAAAAACTTCTTTCTAATTCGAGAACGGTGTTAGATAAAGCGATTCTGCGAACGTCAATCGATTCAGAAGGGTCAAGTTAGTCTTGGTACGAAGTTTAAAATCGATCGAAAAAAAAAGTTCACACCAACGCCTTGAAAGAGGCTTTTTTTTTCACTTCATTTCAACAGCATCATACATCTTATATGGCACTTCATGCCCAAATACCCCGGAGGGTTAACAGTAATTGGTCCCTATCCTAATTGGGTATAATGTTGACTTACAACTACTTACTTAAAATTTCAAATTTTTTCAGGTAACATGAACCGAACAGATAAGGATACTCCTCAATCAATCTCAATCCCCCTCAGAGAGTGACAATATATAGCCAGAAATGTAGCTGTATGCGATCCGTAGCCGGGAATATAGCTGTTTGGCCATCCGTAGCTGGGAATATAACTGTTTGGCCTTCTGTAGCCGAAAATATAGTTGTTTTTTAAGAAAAACGAACGATAGTAAAAAAAAACTTGGGTAAGTATTAACGAAACAAAACGATACCAAACGAAACAAAACGAAACTTATATATATACATATACATATTACTTATATATATACATAGATGCATGCAAATTTTAATATATGACTGATTGTTTTGATTCATTTCAATTTTATATGGTAGTGACTATTTTTATACATTTATCAAATGGTATCAACTTTATTTACATTTATATATACACGCTTTGTCAATAAGATATTATTCTTTGATAATAAAGCATATTTTTGATTGAGATTGACAATACGACGATACGATACGACACGATACGACACATACGACACGATACGACACGATACGACACGATACGACATGATACGATTCGATACGAAAAATTGCATAAGAGGGGGGGGCTACGTGATAAATCTTCGAAAACTCAAAGTGATCCTATCGATCCGCGGTTTCCACCAAAATGGTCGAAATTCGACGTAGATTCCGAAAATGTGGCCTATGTGGTAGCCAGATCAATTGATTGGCCGTAAAATGCAAAAAACCAGAAAAACTTCTTTCTAATTCGAGAACGGTGATAGATAAAGCGATTCTACGTACGCCAATCGATTCAGAAGGGTCAAGTTAGTCTTGGTACGAAGTTTAAAATCGATCGAAAAAAAAAATCACACCAACGCCTTGAGAGAGGCTTTTTTTTCACTTCATTTCAACAGCATCATACATCTTATATGGCACTTCATGCCAAATACCCCAGAGGGTTAACACTAATTGGTCCCCATCCAATTGGGTATAATGTTAACTTACAACTCTTATTAAAATTTCAAATTTTTTCAGGTAACATGAACCGAACAGATAAGGATACTCCTAATAATCCAATCCCCCAAAATAGCCAGAAATCTAGCTGTATGCGATCCGTAGCCGGGAATATAGCTGTTTAGCCATCCGTAGCCGGGAATATAACTGTTTGGCCTTCTGTAGCCGAAAATATAGTTGTTTTTTAAGAAAAACGAACGATAGTAAAAAAAAACTTGGGTAAGTATTAACGAAACGATACGAAACAAAACGAAACTTATATATATATACATATACATATTACTTATATAAGTTTATAAGTTTATAAGTTTATTCAGCAATAGAAATAGAAATAGGAATACAGTAGAAATAGAAATACAGTAGTTCAGTAATTTGACAAAAATCAACTCTATTCTACAATAATATATCTATAAAATCTATTTAGACAATTTGACCTTAACTATTACTGGAATTTGGCGCACTATGGTATTCTAAGATACTGTGTGTGCGACTCTTCTGTTTGTAGAATTGTTTCTGAGGTACTGACTATGTCAATGTTTACATAGGCACAATATATTACATTAGTTGAGAAAGGAAAAGTAGTTTGATGTGTGTAATTTATTTTAAGTGAAGTGAACATTAGGTAGCTTATTTTATTTATTTATTTTTTATTTTTTTCATTCAAGGTAAATAAGGGTGAAGTTTGTTTGTATAATCCATTTTATAATGTCTTTTTTAATTTTATTATATGGCATTACTCTAAAATTCTGCGTAGAGCGTTGTACACTTTGGGACCTGTACAATATATATGTTTCTGGCAAGCAACATGTTTGGGGTTTTCAAAAGGACATTTAGTTGAGCTGCGTTTCGCGTGTTTAGGTTATGACAGAGATTATTTCTATAATAAGAAGTTTTCAACATAAATCTTGCAACTGCTTTAAGGTAAAGTTGGTTTGGAGTGAGTAATCCACTTTCTTCATATACTAATTGAGATGGGTAACGCTTTTTTTTAAATATAATTATTTTTATTATCCATTTTTGGGATACTTCAAGCTTTGACAAGTATATACTACAAGCATTTCCCCACACAACGATGCCATAATTTATGATAGATTCTACAAGAGAGAAATATATTGCTTTTATGGTTTTATGGGGCAAAATATTTTTATTATCTTTTTTGGGATACTTCAGTTTGACAAGTATATATACAAGCATTTCCCCACACAACGATGCCCAAGTATTTAACACATGTCTCTCTATCAATTTTGTGTGTGCATGTACATTGTTGTTGTTCTAAGGTGCAATGTGATTCATGTAGTTTTATGTTTGTTACATCGGTGGGTAGGGATCTGATTGAGAGAGCGAAGGTCATACATTTTGTTTTACCTACGTTCAGGGAAAGAAGGCTATTATCTAACCACTTTTTTATTTTTGCCATTGCCTGTTCTGCATTTTCCACAGTAGCTCTCCATGTGGGACCGCTTATTATGACCGCAGTATCATCGGCAAAACAGAAGATAGAATCTTCCTCCAACAGTGATAGGAGACCATTTACGTAGATATTAAAGAGAAGCGGCCCCAGTACTGTGCCCTGTGGCACACCAAATCCTACCTTTAGACGGCTACTTAAAATATTGCTTATCTTCACACATTGCGTTCTTTCACTTAAGTAAGATCTAAATAAGTCGTTAGCAATACCTCTAATACCCATGTTGTTTAGCCTATCTAACAGGATTGGGTGTGCCACAGTATCAAATGCTTTGGTAAGGTCCAGAAATATTCCAATAACCTTCTTTCCCTGATCAAGATTTTGAAGAATTTTTTCTGTTACTCTACACATAGCGTTTTCAGTACTGAGATTCTCCCTAAAGGCAAATTGATTTTTATCTAATAAGACATATTTTTCCAAAAATAGCATTAGTTTATATTTAATACATTTTTCTATCAATTTGCTTATTGAGCTCAAGAGTGCAATAGGTCTGTAGTTGCTTGTTAAGTTTTTATCACCTTGTTTGAAAATTGGTACAATTATTGCACTCTTGAGAATCTTAGGGAAAATTCCAGTACTGAAGGTACAATTTACAATATGTTTTAACGGTTTTAATAAATAGATGTGATTCATTTTAATGATCTCTGTACTAATATTGTCTTCCCCGCATTTAACTCTGTCTTTCAAACTTTTTATTTGAGTCACCAGTTCGGCATCAGTAATAGGGGTGAGGTAAAAGGAGTGGGGATTGATAAAATCATTTACTGCTGCATTTATATTGTTACCTTGTGTGCTAATTGTTCCCCTATATTGCTAAAATAAGAATTAAATTCAGTTGCTATTTGCTTGGGTTCATGAATTTTTGCACCCTTGCTGTCCAGAATACCCCTGATTTCCGTTTGGTTCACCTGCTCACCCGTAGCCTCTCGTATCATCTTCCATGTTTTTTTCGGGTCATTTAAACTTTTTTCGGCAAGGGATTTATAATAGGTATATTTGGATTTTTATAAGTCTTGAGAGCATATTTCTAAAGGTTTTATATCTGTTTTCAGTATCCTTACAATTTCTGTTCAAAGCACATTCTCTTTTTAACCGATCCCTTTTACGAATTGATACCAGGAGGCCATCAGTGATCCAGGGTTTTAATCTCTTTTTTCTGCTAGTTATCGTTTTAGTGCTTGTGGATTGGCTTATAAAGTTTTGTAGTTTTGTTATGAAAATATCTGTGCATACATGTTAACATTGACACTTCCCAGAACATCATCCCATTCTGCTTGCGAAATTAGGCTTGTGAGTTTATTGTAATTAAGTACTCGAAAAGTTTTATTTTTCCTGCTTCTATATTTGCATTACCCTTTATGTTGAGCAAAATGGGATAGTGGTCGGTGAAGTCCCTTATTAAAATAAGAGGATTAACATCATTGAGTTTTTCGTGTTTACATTTCACAAAAAAATGATCGATACATGTTGCTGCTTCTTTTGATCTTCTAGTAACTTTATTGATACAGCTTACAAATCCATAACTTTGAAGAACATTCAAGTACTCGCTTGTTGATTCGGAGTTTTGATCTAGGAGGTCAATGTTAATATCTCCAGTGAGAATATGTATATGATTTTGATCTTGCAATGATCTCCTTAAAATACTATTTAAATTTCCTATAAATTCATCTTTGTTAATAGCATGAGTTCTATATGTAGCATAAATATCCACCAGCATATTATTTTTGATGAGTGTAGATTTGATAAGTTTAGTATTCCCTTCTTCTATAAGGATTTGATTTTGGAAATATGATTCCCTTATATATACAACGCATCCATCAAATTTATTTAGCATACTATTGTTCCAGAATATTCTAAACCCAGGTATATTGAAGTCATTTATGTTGTGTACGATATGTGTTTCGCACATTACTATAACATCGAAACTTTTTTCTGTTGATTCCAAGAAGACAAGAAAATCATCAAAGTTTTTATATATACTTCTAATGTTTACATTTATTATATTAATATCACTAAAACTGTCATCAAAGAAGGTAACTTGAGACAGGTTATCACATTCATGAGTTTCACAGTCCTTGTAGTTATCAAGTATATCATTTGGATCAGTGAATTTAATTAATTTTGGTTGTTAACAACTTACTTTATACTATAGGTACATGTGATCACAATCCTAGTAGATCGCTTTCGGTTCTAATTTTTATAGCAGAGTCTTGTTCATTCTTTCTGATGAATATCTTGCCATCCAAGTAATAAACAGCTTTATAGTCTTTTTGTCTTTTTATTTCCCTGGCTTTTTTGAAGAGTAATCTTTTGTTGATTGGTAGATCTTTATTTAAAAATATTTTTTGATCTCTTCCCTGCAACCTACATTTTCTGACTGTTATTCCTTTTAATTGCTTGACTTTTTGTAGTATAGCTCTTTTTTTATTGTAACTGTTACACTTTACTAAAATTGGTCTGTTTTCTTTTTTTAGTCTGTAAGTCTCATTGATATCACTATCATCACAGAGTACGTCCATGCCTGCAAAAATCTGCCGTACTATGTCTTTTGTATCTGCATTATTTTGTGGTGGTACTCCGAAGATGACGATGTTGTTTGCCTTTTCCTTAATCTCAATATCATCAATTTTAGCCTCAAGAATTTGAATTTTCTGCTTCAGCACTCCATTTTCCTTTTTTACTTCTCTAAGATCCTCCAACACACTACTTAACATCTGTTTTTGCTCTTCAAAAGTCTCCGACATAAACTGGACAGATCTTTCCAGATTTTCGAATTGCTTTTCGATTTTTTGCTTGAAAGGCTCCATGGACTCAGAGAATGTACTTCGGATAATGTTTCTTAATTGTTCTTCATTCATATTATCCAAAATATGTACTAAATGATTTGTTTTTGTTGACCTAACCTCACTTTCTGATCGTGTTTTGCAACAAAGTACTTTTCCACTGGAGTTCACGACTTTTGCCTGATGACCACAACTTGAATGGAAACTAGAACTGCATTTTTCACAATCTATCGATTCAACAACTTTTTTCTTGCAATGTTTGCACTTTTTTACAATTTTTAGCTTATCCACCTGCTCTCGGCCCGACATATGTATATATATATATATATATACATAGATGCATGCAAATTTTAATATATGACTAATTGTTTTGATTCAATTCAATTTTATATGGTAGTGACTATTTTTATACATTTATCAAATGGTATCAACTTTATTTACATTTATATATACACACTTTGTCAATAAGATATTATTCTTTGATAATAAAGCATATTTTGATTGATTGATTGATTGATACGATACGACACGATACGACACGATACGACACCATACAACACAATACGACACGATACGACACGATACCACACGATACGACACGATACGACACGATACGACACGATACGAACGATACGACACGATACGACACGATACGACACGATACGATTCGATTCGTTACGAAAAATTGCATAAGGGGGGGGGCTACGTGGTATATCTTCGAAAACTCAAAGTGATCCTATCGATCCGCGGTTTCCACCAAAATGATCAAAACTCTACGTAGATTCCGAAAATGTGGCCTATGTGGTAGCCAGATCAATTGATTGGCCGTAAAATGCAAAAAACCAGGAAACCTTCTTTCTAATTCGAGAATGGTGATAGATAAAGCGATTCTGCGAACGCCACTCGATTCAGAAGGGTCAAATTACTCTTAAGACGTAGTTTAAAATCGATCAAAAAAAAATTTCACAGAGAAATTGCATAAGGGGTACATCTTCGAAAACTCAAAGTGATCCTATCGATCTGCGGTTTCCACCAAAATGATCAAAATTCGTCGTAGATTCCGAAAATGTGGCCTATGTGGTAGCTAAATCGATCGATCGGCCGTGAAATGCAAAAAACCGGTAAAACTTTCTTCTAATTCGAGAACGGTGATAGATAAAGCGATTCTGCGAACGTCAATCGATTCAGAAGGGTCAAGTTAGTCTTGGTACAAAGTTTAAAATCGATGGAAAAAAAAAATTCACACCAACGCTTCGAAAGAGGCTTTTTTTTTTACTTCATTTCAACAGCATCATACTTCTTATATGGCACTTCATGCCCAAATACCCCAGAGGGTTAACAGTAATTGGTCCCTATCCTAATTGGGTATAATGTTAACTTACAACTACTTACTTGAAATTTCAAATTTTTTCAGGTAACATGAACCGAACAGATAAGGATACTCCTCAATCAATCTCAATCCCCCCAGAGAGTGACAATGTCTAGCCAGAAATCTAGCTGTATGCGATCCGTAGGCGGGAATATAGCTGTTTGGCCATTTGTAGCCGGGAATATAACTGTTTGGCCTTCTGTAGCCGAAAATATAGTTGTTTTTTGAGAAAAACGAACGATAGTAAAAAAAAACTTGGGTAAGTATTAACGAAACGAAACGATACGAAACGAAACAAAACGAAACTTATATATATATACATATACATATTACTTATATATATATACATAGATGCATGCAAATTTTAATATATGACTGATTGTTTTGATTCAATTCAATTTTATATGGTAGTGACTATTGTTATACATTTATCAAATGGTATCAACTTTATTTAAATTTATATATACACGCTTTGTCAATAAGATATTATTCTTTGATAATAAAGCATATTTAGATTGATTGATTGATTGATACGACACGATACGACACGATACCACACGATACGACACGATACAACACGATACGACACGATACGACACGATACGACACGATACAACACGATACGACACGATACCACAAGATACGATATGACACGATACGATACGATTCGATACGAAAAATTGCATAAGGGGGGAGGCTACGTGGTAAATCTTCGAAAACTCAAAGTGATCCTATCGATCCGCGGTTTCCACCAAAATGATCGAAATTCGACGTAGATCCCGAAAATGTGGCCTATGTGGTAGCCAGATCAATTGATTGGCTGTAAAATGCAAAAAACCAGAAAAACTTCTTTCTAATTCGAGAACGGTGATAGATAAAGCGATTCTGCGAACGCCAATCGATTCAGAAAGGTCAAGTTAGTCTTGGTCAAGTTAGTCTTGGTACGAAGTTTAAAATCGATCGAAAAAAAAAGTTCACACCAACGCCTTGAAAGAGGCTTTTTTTTTCACTTCATTTCAATAGCATCATACATCTTATATGGCACTTCATGCCCAAATACCCCAGAGGGTTAACAGTAATTGGTCCCTATCCTAATTGGGTATAATGTTAACTTACAACTACTTACTTGAAATTTCAAATTTTTTCAGGTAACATGAACCGAACAGATAAGGATACTCCTCAATCAATCTCAATCCCTCTCAGAGAGTGACAATATATAGCCAGAAATCTGGCTGTATGCGATCCGTAGCCGGGAATATAGCTGTTTGGCCATCCGTAGCCGGGAATATAACTGTTTTTTAAGAAAAACGAACGATAGTAAAAAAAAACTTGGGTAAGTATTAACGAAACGATACGAAACAAAACGAAACATATATATATACATATACATATTACTTATATATATATATATACATAGATAAATGCAAATTTTAATATATGACTAATTGTTTTGATTCAATTCAATTTTATATGTTAGTGACTATTTTTATACATTTATCAAATGGTATCAAATGGCATCAATGCCCCAGGGCAGTGTACTCGGTCCAATCCTATTCATTTTGTATGTCAATGATATGCCAAACTTGGTAAATGACCCTCAAATCTTATTAACAAACTATGCTGACGATACAAATATACTAATAGCAGGAAAGCAATACGAGGATTTATGTGAAAAAACTATTGATATTACAAATAACATTGCTCACTGGTTTGAAGACAACACCCTTTTATTAAACACTAAAAAAACGAATGCTATTTTGTTTAGACATAGTCGAAATACCAATGATTTTCCCTCACATGTCCTCATAAATGATACAGAAATAACATATAATGCTAGCACAAAGTTCCTTGGAATCACCATTGATCAATATATGAATTGGATAAATCATGTACAACTGCTATGTGGTATACTGAGTAGATCGTGTTATTCTCTCAGAGAACTAAAAAAAGTTACTGATAGCTATGCTCTACTAACAGCATACTTTGGTCATTTCTATTCCTCAATGAGCTATGGAATATTATTTTGGGGGGGTTCACATTATCAAGAGGTATTCATTTTACAAAAGAGAGCAATAAGAATATTATGTGGTCTGAAAATTGGTGACTCTTGTAGAGGGCATTTTAGAAACTTAAATCTTTTAACATTACCCGCATTGTATGTTTTTGAATGTCTAAATTTTGTCTATAAAAACAAGCACTTGTTCAATAATTATGTTAATGTAAATACCTATAGAACTAGAAATGAATACATGTTTTGTTACCCTCCCCATACAACCTCTCTCATAGAAAAAGGCTGTCTCTATAAGTGCCTAGAATTTTATAATTTATTGTCGAACAACATGAAGGAAAATAAAACTTTTTTTAGTTTTAAGAAAGTAATTAAGAAACTATTAGTTTCTGCAGAGCCCTATAGATTGGAAGATATAAATCAAATGACATTTACTTAGTTGTTTTTCTGTATATTTCCTTTATTATTATTATTTCTCCTTATTTGGGGACCAGTAAGAAATATTTTTTAGAATATGGCATGGTTCCGTGGGTTTTATCGGGTTTTCCTGCGGATGTAAAGCAAATGCACCATGATTCAGACAGCTCAATTAAAGTCGCCCCGGTGCGCATCGCCATATCTTACATATTCTAAAACATTTTTCTTTTTTTTTAACTGTGATTTCTTAATGGAAAATATTCCCTGCAATTTTGACATGTACCACACACAAAATTATTATAATTGTCTGTAATAATCTGCTGTTATTGGTACTCAATAAATTCTATTCTATATACACGCTTTGTCAATAAGATATTATTCTTTGATAATAAAGCATATTTTTATTGATTGATTGATTGATACGACACGATACGATACGACACGATACGACACCATACGACACGATATGACACGATACGACACGATACGACACGATACCACACGATACGACACGATACGACACGATACGACACGATACAACACGATACGACACGATACGACACGATTCGATTCGTTACGAAAAATTGCATAAGGGGGAGCTACGTGGTATATCTTCGAAAACTCAAAGTGATCCTATCGATCCGCGGTTTCCACCAAAATGATCAAAATGCGACGTAGATTCCGAAAATGTGGCCTACGTGGTAGCCAGATCTATTGATTGGCCGTAAAATGCAAAAAACCAGGAAAACTTCTTTCTAATTCGAGAATGGTGATAAGGGGTACATCTTCGGAAACTCAAAGTGATCCTATCGATCTGCGGTTTCCACCAAAATGATCAAAATTCGTCGTAGATTCCGAAAATGTGGCCTATGTGGTAGCTAAATCGATCGATTGGCCGTGAAATGCAAAAAACCGGTAAAACTTTTTTCTAATTCGAGAACGGTGATAGATAAAGCGATTCTGCGAACGCCAATCGATTCAGAAGGGTCAAGTTAGTCTTGGTACGAAGTTTAAAATCGATCGAAAAAAAAAATTCACACCAACGCCTTGAGAGAGGCTTTTTTTTTCACTTCATTTCAACAGCATCATACATCTTATATGGCACTTCATGCCCAAATACCCCAGAGGGTTAACAGTAATTGGTCCCCATCCTAATTGGGTATAATGTTAACTTACAACTACTTACTTGAAATTTCAAATTTTTTCAGGTAACATGAACGAACAGATAAGGATACTCCTCAATCAATCCCAATCCCCCTCAGAGAGTGACAATATATAGCCAGAAATCTAGCTGTATGCGATCCGTAGCCGGGAATATAGCTGTTTGGCCATCCGTAGCCGGGAATATAACTGTTTTTTAAGAAAAACTAACGATAGTAAAAAAAAACTTGGGTAAGTATTAACGAAATGATACGAAACAAAACGAAACTTATATATATATACATATACATATTACTTATATATATATATACATAGATAAATGCAAATTTTAATATATGACTAATTGTTTTGATTCAATTCAATTTTATATGTTAGTGACTATTTTTATACATTTATCAAATGGTATCAAATGGCATCAATGCCCCAGGGCAGTGTACTCGGTCCAATCCTATTCATTTTGTATGTCAATGATATGCCAAACTTGGTAAATGACCCTCAAATCTTATTAACAAACTATGCTGACGATACAAATATACTAATAGCAGGAAAGCAATACGAGGATTTATGTGAAAAAACTATTGATATTACAAATAACATTGCTCACTGGTTTGAAGACAACACCCTTTTATTAAACACTAAAAAAACGAATGCTATTTTGTTTAGACATAGTCGAAATACCAATGATTTTCCCTCACATGTCCTCATAAATGATACAGAAATAACATATAATGCTAGCACAAAGTTCCTTGGAATCACCATTGATCAATATATGAATTGGATAAATCATGTACAACTGCTATGTGGTATACTGAGTAGATCTTGTTATTCTCTCAGAGAACTAAAAAAAGTTACTGATAGCTATGCTCTACTAACAGCATACTTTGGTCATTTCTATTCCTCAATGAGCTATGGAATATTATTTTGGGGGGGTTCACATTATCAAGAGGTATTCATTTTACAAAAGAGAGCAATAAGAATATTATGTGGTCTGAAAATTGGTGACTCTTGTAGAGGGCATTTTAGAAACTTAAATCTTTTAACATTACCCGCATTGTATGTTTTTGAATGTCTAAATTTTGTCTATAAAAACAAGCACTTGTTCAATAATTATGTTAATGTAAATACCTATAGAACTAGAAATGAATACATGTTTTGTTACCCTCCCCATACAACCTCTCTCATAGAAAAAGGCTGTCTCTATAAGTGCCTAGAATTTTATAATTTATTGTCGAACAACATGAAGGAAAATAAAACTTTTTTTAGTTTTAAGAAAGTAATTAAGAAACTATTAGTTTCTGCAGAGCCCTATAGATTGGAAGATATAAATCAAATGACATTTACTTAGTTGTTTTTCTGTATATTTCCTTTATTATTATTGTTTCTCCTTATTTGGGGACCAGTAAGAAATGTTTTTTAGAATATGGCATGGTTCCGTGGGTTTTATCGGGTTTTCCTGCGGATGTAAAGCAAATGCACCATGATTCAGACAGCTCAATTAAAGTCGCCCCGGTGCGCATCGCCATATCTTACATATTCTAAAACATTTTTCTTTTTTTTTAACTGTGATTTCTTAATGGAAAATATTCCCTGCAATTTTGACATGTACCACACACAAAATTATTATAATTGTCTGTAATAATCTGCTGTTATTGGTACTCAATAAATTCTATTCTATTCTATATACACGCTTTGTCAATAAGATATTATTCTTTGATGAAAAAGCATATTTTGATTGATTGATTGATTGATACGATACGACACGATACGACACGATACGACACCATACGACACCATACGACACGATATGACACGATACGACACGATACGACACGATACCACACGATACGACACGATACGACACGATACAACACGATACGACACGATACGACACGATTCGATTCGTTACGAAAAATTGCATAAGGGGGAGCTACGTGGTATATCTTCGAAAACTCAAAGTGATCCTATCGATCCGCGGTTTCCACCAAAATGATCAAAATGCGACGTAGATTCCGAAAATGTGGTCTACGTGGTAGCCAGATCTATTGATTGGCCGTAAAATGCAAAAAACCAGGAAAACTTCTTTCTAATTCGAGAATGGTGATAGATAAAGCGATTCTGCGAACGCCAATCGATTCAGAAGGGTCGAATTACTCTTATGACGAAGTTTAAAATCGATAAAAAAAAAATTTACAGAGAAATTGCATAAGGGGTACATCTTCGGAAACTCAAAGTGATCCTATCGATCTGCGGTTTCGATCTGCGGTTTCCACCAAAATGATCAAAATTCGTCGTAGATTCCGAAAATGTGGCCTATGTGGTAGCTAAATCGATCGATTGGCCGTGAAATGCAAAAAACCGGTAAAACTTTTTTCTAATTCGAGATCGGTGATAGATAAAGCGATTCTGCGAACGCCAATCGATTCAGAAGGGTCAAGTTAGTCTTGGTACAAAGTTTAAAATCGATGGAATAAAAAATTCACACCAACGCCTTGAAAGAGGCTTTTTTCTTCACTTCATTTCAACAGCATCATACATCTTATATGGCACTTCATGCCCAAATACCCCAGAGGGTTAACAGTAATTGGTCCCTATCCTAATTGGGTATAATGTTAACTTACAACTACTTACTTGAAATTTCAAATTTTTTCAGGTAACATGAACCGAACAGATAAGGATACTCCTCAATCAATCTCAATCCCCCTCAGAGAGTGACAATATATAGCCAGAAATCTAGCTGTATGCGATCCGTAGCCGGGAATATAGCTGTTTGGCCATTTGTAGCTGGGAATATAACTGTTTGGCCTTCTGTAGCCGAAAATATAGTTGTTTTTTGAGAAAAACGAACGATAGTAAAAAAAAAACTTGAGTAAGTATGAACGAAACGATAAGAAACGAAACAAAACGAAACTCATATATATACATATACATATTACTTATATATATATATATATACATAGATGCATGCAAATTTTAATATATGACTGATTGTTTTGATTCAATTCAATTTTATATGGTAGTGACTATTTTTATACATTTATCAAATGGTATCAACTTTATTTAAATTTATATATACACGCTTTGTCAATAAGATATTATTCTTCGATAATAAAGCATATTTTGATTGATTGATTGATTGATAGATACGATACGACATGATACGACACGATACGACACGATACCACACGATACGACACGACACGATACGATTCGGCACGATACGACACGATACGACACAATACGATACGACACAATACGACAAGATACGACACGATACGATTCGATACGAAAAATTGCATAAGGGGGGAGGCTACGTGGTAAATCTTCGAAAACTCAAAGTGATCCTATCGATCCGCGGTTTCCACCAAAATAATCGAAATTCGACGTAGATTCCGAAAATGTGGCCTATGTGGTAGCCAGATCAATTGATTGTCCGTAAAATGCAAAAAACCAGAAAAACTTCTTTCTAATTCGAGAACGGTGTTAGATAAAGCGATTCTGCGAACGCCAATCGATTCAGAAGGGTCAAGTTAGTTTTGGTACGAAGTTTAAAATCGATCGAAAAAAAAATTACACCAACGCCTTGAAAGAGGCTTTTTTTTCACTTTATTTCAATAGCATCTTACATCTTTTATGGCACTTCATGCCCAAATACCCCAGAGGGTTAACAGTAATTGGTCCCTATCCTAAATGGATATAATGTTAACTTAAAACTACTTACTTGAAATTTCAAATTTTTTCAGCTAACATGAACCGAACAGATAAGGATACTCCTCAATCAATCTCAATCCCCCTCAGAGAGTGACAATATATAGCCAGAAATCTAGCTGTATGCGATCCGTAGCCGGGAATATAGCTGTTTGGCCATCCGTAGCTGGGAATATAACTGTTTGGCCTTCTGTAGCCGAAAATATAGTTGTTTTTTAAGAAAAACGAACGTTAGTAAAAAAAAACTTGGGTAAGTATTAACGAAACGAAACGATACCAAACGAAACAAAACGAAACTTATATATATATACATATACATAGTACTTATATATATATATATACATAGATGCATGCAAATTTTAATATATGACTGATTGTTTTGATTCAATTCAATTTTCTATGGTAGTGACTATTTTTATACATTTATCAAATGGTATCAACTTTATTTACATTTATATATACACGCTTTGTCAATAAGATATTATTCTCTGATAATAAAGCATATTTTGATTGATTGGTTGATTGATACGATACGACACGATACGATACGACACGATACGACACCATACGACACGATACGATACGACACGATAGGACACGATACGACAAGATACTACACGATAAGATACGATACGACACGATACGATACGATTCGATACGAAAAATTGCATAGGGGGGGGCTACGTGGTAAATCTTCGAAAACTCAAAGTGATCCTATCGATCCGCGGTTCCCACCAAAATGATCGAAATTCGGCGTAGATTCTGAAAATGTGGCCTACGTGGTAGCCAGATCAATTGATTGGCCGTAAAATGCAAAAAAGCGGAAAAACTTCTTTCTAATTCGAGAACGGTGATAGATAAAGCGATTCTGCGAACGCCAATCGATTCAGAAGGGTCAAGTTAGTCTTACGACGTAGTTTAAAATTGATCGAAAAAAATTTTTTACAGAAAAATTGCATAAGGGGTGCATCTTCGAAAACTCAAAGTGATCCTATCGATCTGCGGTTTCCACCAAAATGATCAAAATTCGACGTAGATTCCGAAAATGTGGCCTTTGTGGTATCTAAATCGATCGATTGGCCGTGAAATACGTCTAATTTGAGAACGGTGATAGATAAAGCGATTCTGCGAACGCCAATCGATATGGAAGGGTCAAGTTAGTCTTAGTACGAAGTTTAAAATCGATTGAAAAAAAAAATTCACACCAACGCCTTGAGAGAGGCTTTTTTTTTCACTTCATTCCAACAGCATCATACATCTTATATGGCACTTCATGCCCAAATACCCCAGAGGGTTAACAGTAATTGGTCCCCATCCTAATTGGGTATAATGTTAACTTACAACTACTTACTTAAAATTTCAAATTTTTTCAGGTAACATGAACCGAGCAGATAAGGATACTCCTCAATCAATCTCAATCCCCCTCAGAGAGTGACAATATATAGCCAGAAATCTTACTGTATGCGATCCGTAGCCGGGAATATAGCTGTTTGGCCATTTGTAGCTGGGAATATAACTGTTTGGCCTTCTGTAGCCCAAAATAAAGTTGTTTTTTGAGAAAAACGAACGATAGTAAAACAAAAACTTGGGTAAGTATTAACGAAACGAAACGATACAAAACGAAACAAAACGAAACTCATATATATACATATACATATTACTTATATATATATACATAGATGCATGCAAATTTTAATATATGACTGATTGTTTTGATTCAATTCAATTTTATATGGTAGTGACTATTTTTATACATTTATCAAATGGTATCAACTTTATTTAAATTTATATATACACGCTTTGTCAATAAGATATTATTCTTTGATAATAAAGCATATTTTGATTGATTGATTGATACGATAAGACACGATACGATACCACACGATACGACACGATACGACACGATACGACACGATACGACAAGATACGACACGACAGGATACGATACGATTCGATACGAAAAATTGCATAAGGGGGGAGGCTACGTGGTAAATCTTCGAAAACTCAAAGTGATCCTATCGATCCGCGGGTTTCACCAAAATGATCGAAATTCGACGTAGATTCCGAAAATGTGGCCTATGTGGTAGCCAGATCAATTGATTGGCCGTAAAATGCAAGAAACCAGAAAAACGTCTTTCTAATTCGAGAACGGTGATAGATAAAGCGATTCTGCGAACGCCAATCGATTCAGAAGGGTCAAGTTAGTTTTGGTACGAAGTTTAAAATCGATCGAAAAAAAAAATTCACACCAACGCCTTGAAAGAGGCTTTTTTTTCAGTTCATTTCAACAGCATCATACATCTTATATGGCACTTCATGCCCAAATACCCCAGAGGGTTAACAGTAATTGGTCCCTATCCTAAATGGGTAAATTGTTAACTAAAAACTACTTACTTGAAATTTAAATTTTTTTCAGGTAACATGAACTGAACAGATAAGGATACTCCTCAATCAATCCCAATCTCCCTCAGAGAGTGACAATATTTAGCCAGAAATCTAGCTGTATGCGATCCGTAGCCGGGAATATAGCTGTATGCGATCCGTAGCCGGGAATATAGCTGTTTGGCCATCCGTAGCCGGGAATATAACTGTTTGGCCTTCTGTAGCCGTAAATATAGTTGTTTTTTAAGAAAAACGAACGATAGTAAAAAAGAACTTGAGTTAGTATTAACGAAACGATACGAAACGAAACTTATATATATATATATATATATACAGGGTGTAACTGAATAAGTGTAAAACATTTATGGAGGTGATTCCTCATCGAAAAAAAAAGATAGGATCTTTCATATAAAGAAACTTCATTGGAGCATCCCTTGTTAAGATACAGCCCCTTAAAGGGGGTACATAAAATTTGTATAACAATTTTTCACAAGCACTGAAAAGTTACAATATTGAAATTAACCTGACGTTTGTACTACCAAAAGACACTTAGCCAGTAATTTATTTGGTTTACCCCATGGTTGTAAGGGTGAAAAACGCAACCCTAAAATTTATTTCAATGTAACTTTTGTCTTATTATTTGTTTACCATTTAAAAATTTATTTCCGATAGCCTGTTTCATTCTAAACAAAAAATGTCTCTTGGGTTTTTTGCCCAAACTAAACCAGTAAGCAGCAAAACATTATTTTACGAACAACTACAGAGATACATCGTCATAAATGCGAACTGGATTTATTGTTATTTTGTAGTTAGTATCTGCATTAAACGATTAAAGGGTAATAAACAAAACTAAGTTATTAATAACAAAACACACAACATGTAGAAATCATAGTGAATGTTCAATATGTCTACCTTCAAACATTACGCATCGCTCTAGCTCGCGGCATTGAGCCACGTATTCGCTCAAATATTCCTGGAGTCTCTCTGATTACCCTGCACGCATCGATGATGCGGTTTCTTAAGTCCTCTACATCGCTGAACAGGAGTACGATATACCAAATGCTGTGAATGGCCCCAAATAGAAATCGAGAGGATTGAGATCCGGGATCGAGCGGGCCATTTATGTGGTCCTCCTCGACCTATCCACTGATTTGCATATGTTTCAGTTGAATGCTGACGTGCTACTTGACTAAAATGGGCGGGAGCCCCATCATGCATAAAAACATATCCCTTCTGACGCCCAAAGGAACTTCCTCCAGCAGTACTGGATGCACTTCTCTTAAAAATTGAACGTATGCCTCACCATTTAATCGAGGAGGTAGAAAATGAGGCCCAATTAAATCATCCCCAATAACTCCGAGCCACACGTTAAGAGAAAACTGTTCTTGATGGCTAGTTTCGACAATAGCGTGAGGGTTTTCATCAGCCCATATGTGGTAATTATGAAAATTAATAATCTTGTCCCGAGAAAAACTACATTCGTCTGTGAATTCTATCGTCTTCAGAAAGTCACAATTTCTTCTAATCATTTCCAGCATCCAATTGCAAAATTCAAGACGGTTCGGAAAGTCTCGCGGTAACAGTGCCTGTACTTTTAAAAAAATTTAAATTTAAATGCAGATGGTAAGGGTATAAGAGTTTTCTCGATGGCGACCACAATCCTGCGTTCTTTTGTCGAATGAACCATATTCTCGTAATCGTTGATGAAGTCGAGCAAATATTCTATGTGAAGGATGCTGCCGTTGAGGATACATTTCAGCATATCTTCTAGAAGCTTCTAACCCATTCCCCTGCGACAGACCGTAAACGTAATGCATATCAGCCATTTCCTCATTTGTGTATGCCATTTTATTAAAGTGAATTATTAAAGTAACAAATTAAGAACAGAACAACAACACACAATTAGTATTAATTCAATTTCGAAAATTCCCAAACTGACAGCGTCATACCAATTTAATTGTCACTATCGCTAATAGCGACCTACTAGATAGATTAGTTACGTATTTTCTCATTTATGACGATGTATCTCTGTAGTTGTTCGTAAAATAATGTTTTGCTGCTTACTGGTTTATTTTGGGCAAAAAACCCAAGAGACATTTTTTGTTTAGAATGAAACAGGCTATCGGAAATAAATTTTTAAATGGTAAACAAATAATAAGACAAAAGTTACATTGGAAATAAATTTTAGGGGTTGCGTTTTCACCTTACAACCATGGGGTAAACCAAATAAATTACTGGCTAAGTGTCTTTTTGGTAGTACAAAACGTCAGGTTAATTTCAATATTGTAACTTTTTCAGTGCCTGTGAAAAAAATTGTTATACAAATT
This sequence comes from Gonioctena quinquepunctata, assembly GCA_018342105.1. Lineage (NCBI taxonomy): Eukaryota > Metazoa > Arthropoda > Insecta > Coleoptera > Chrysomelidae > Gonioctena > Gonioctena quinquepunctata. The sequence continues at coordinate 78,699 of JAFIRS010003245.1, read as the reverse complement.
TTATGTACCCCCTTTAAGGGGCTGTATCTTAACAAGGGATGCTCCAATGAAGTTTCTTTATATGAAAGATCCTATCTTTTTTTCGATGAGGAATCACCTCCTTAAATGTTTTACACTTATTCAGTTACACCCTGTATATATACATATACATATTGCTTATATATATATACATAGATGCATGCAAATTTTAATATGTGACTGATTGTTTTGATTCAATTCAATTTCATATGGTAGTGACTATTTTTATACATTTAAATTTTTAATTAATTTACATTTATATATACACGCTTTGTCAATAAGATATTATTCTTTGATAATAAAGCATATTTTGATTGATTGATTGATACGATACGAGACGTGACGAGACCATTTATCAAATGGTATCAACTCAATTTACATTTATATATACACGCTTTGTCAATAAGATATTATTCTTTGATAATAAAGCATATTTTGATTGATTGATACGATACGATATGATAGGATACGATACGATATTTTCTTTACCTTACCATTTTCTTTTGTAAGTACCAGATTGGTTACATCATTTTCTTTGTTAATACCAGATTTGTTTCATCTTTTAGTAATATAGTAACTAGACATAAGGATTCATTAATACTTTGTATTTCACACTTCGCTAAATGTTTTGTAAAATTCTAGTGTAGACTTTAGACATAAGAGTTCAATAATATTTCATAGTTTATCACACTTCGTTAAATGTAAATTGGCTTTGCCGTTGAATAAATAAATAAATAGATACGATATGTTACGGTACGTAACGATACGGTACAGTACGGTACGATACGGTACGATACGATACGAGAAATTGCATAAGGGATTCTTCTAATTCGAGAACGGTGATAGATAAAGCGATTCTGCGAACGCCAATCGATTCAGAAGGGTCAAGTTAGTCTTGGTACGAAGTTTAAAATCAATCGAAAAAAAAATTACACCAACGCCTTGAAAGAGGCTTTTTTTTCACTTTATTTCAATAGCATCTTACATCTTTTATGGCACTTCATGCCCAAATACCCCAGAGGGTTAACAGTAATTGGTCCCTATCCTAAATGGGTATAATGTTAACTTAAAACTACTTACTTGAAATTTAAAATGTAACATGAACCGAACAGATAAGGATACTCCTCAATCAATCTCAATCTCCCTCAGAGAGTGACAATATATAGCCAGAAATCTAGCTGTATGCGATCCGTAGCCGGGAATATAGCTGTTTGGCCATTTGTAGCTGGGAATATAACTGTTTGGCCTTCTGTAGCCGAAAATATAGTTGTTTTTTGAGAAAAACGAACGATAGTAAAAAAAAAACTTGGGTAAGTATTAACGAAACGAAACGATACGAAACGAAACAAAACGAAACTCATATATATACATATACATATTACTTATATATATATACATAGATGCATGCAAATTTTATTATATGACTGATTGTTTTGATTCAATTCAATTTTATATGGTAGTTACTATTTTTATACATTTATCAAATGGTATCAACTTTATTTAAATTTTTTTAATATATATTATTCTTTGATCAATAAAGCATATTTTGATTGATTGATACTACACGATACGACACGATACCACACGATACCACACGATACGACACGATACGACACGAATACGATACGATACGACACGACACGATACGACACGATACGACACGATACGACACGATACGACAAGATACGACACGATACGATACGATTCGATACGAAAAATTGCATAAGGAGGGAGGCTACGTGGTAAATCTTCGAAAACTCAAAGTGATCCTATCGATCCGCGGTTTCCACCAAAATGATCGAAATTCGACGTAGATTCCGAAAATGTGGCCTATGTGGTAGCCAGATCAATTGATTGGCCGTAAAATGCAAAAAACCAGAAAAACTTCTTTCTAATTCGAGAACGGTGTTAGATAAAGCGATTCTGCGAACGCCAATCGATTCAGAAGGGTCAAGTTAGTCTTGGTACGAAGTTTAAAATCGATCGAAAAAAAAAGTTCACACCAACGCCTTGAAAGAGGCTTTTTTTTCAGTTCATTTCAACAGCATCATACATCTTATATGGCACTTCATGCCCAAATACCCCAGAGGGTTAACAGTAATTGGTCCCTATCCTAATTGGGTATAATGTTAACTTACAACTACTTACTTTAAATTTCAAATTTTTTCAGGTAACATGAACCGAACAGATAAGGATACTCCTCAATCAATCTCAATCCCCCTCAGAGAGTGACAATATATAGCCAGAAATCTAGCTGTATGCGATCCGTAGCCGGGAATATAGCTGTTTGGCCATTTGTAGCTGGGAATATAACTGTTTGGCCTTCTGTAGCCAAAAATATAGTTGTTTTTTGAGAAAAACGAACGATAGTGAAAAAAAAACTTGGGTAAGTATTAACGAAACGATACGAAACAAAACGAAACTTATATATATACATATACATATTACTTATATATATATATATATATATATATATACATAGATGCATGCAAATTTTAATATATGACCGATTGTTTTGATTCAATTCAATTTTATATGGTAGTGACTATTTTTATACATTTATCAAATGGTATCAACTTTATTTAAATTTATATATACACGCTTTGTCAATAAGGTATTATTCTTTGATAATAAAGCATATTTTGATTGATTTATTGATTGATACGATACGACACGATACGACACGATACGACACGATACGACAGATACGACACGATACGACACGATACGAACGACACGACACGATACGACACGATACGACACGATACGACACGACAGGATACGATACGATACGATTCAATACGAAAAATTGCATAAGGGGGGAGGCTACGTGGTAAATCTTCGAAAACTCAAAGTGATCCTATCGATCCGCGGTTTCCACCAAAATGATCGAAATTCGACGTAGATTCCGGAAATGTGGCCTATGTGGTAGCCAGATCAATTGATTGGCCGTAAAATGCAATAAACCAGAAAAACTTCTTTCTAATTCGAAAACGGTGATAGATAAAGCGATTCTGCGAACGCCAATCGATTCAGAAGGGTCAAGTTAGTCTTGGTACAAAGTTTAAAATCAATCGAAAAAAAAAATTCACACTAACGCCTTGAAAGAGGCTTTTTTTTCACTTCATTTCAACAGCATCATACATCTCATATGGTAGTAAACAAAATATACTTGACAATATTAGAATACATCTTGCAAACAACCCAATAGGGAACACTGTTCTGAAAAACGTTAAAATAACTGACAAACCTGACACACAACCCAAGGTGATGATGCTTGATTCTTTTTTAGAGATTCAACCGACTCCAACATTGGTGGTGTAGCAACAAGCAATCAGGTTAACCATAATGTTAAATCTATCTCGGTTATGACTCTTAATGTACAGTCTGTCCGCTCAAAAATAGATGAATTGTATATCTTTCTTGAAAATGAAAAGTTTCCTGATATGGTGTTACTAACTGAACATTGGCTTAATATGGAAGAACCTTTGTATATTCCAAACTATGTGTTAGTGTCCAAATTTTGTAGAAGTGAGTTTAGGTGTGGAGGAACACTGATTCTCGTAAATGAACTGGCACTAAGAAAATTCATAGATATCAATAAATATAACAATATTATAGGCGAGAAAGAATTTGAATTTTCAATAGCGTTCTCTGCCAAGGCAGATCTCTACCTAATATGCATATACAGAGTGGCCACTTTTTTAATGGGATTGTATTGGTAACTTTTAAACCATAAGAGTTAGAAGGTCGGTCAAATGGAGAAAAAGTTGCATTCATGGAAGCATTGTCAAGCAGTTCAAACAAATCGAGATTATCAGGGCCGGTTATTGAGATATCATAAGAAAAGTAAATTCTGTCATTTAGATTTTTCTTTTTTTCCCACTTTATTTCGAATATTATCAAAAAATGTAACAGGAGTTTTTTATTCGACAGTGAATTATCCTCAATTTGACATGATCAGATTTCGTATCCAACGTTTCGTACGCTCTGGGCCACCCTCAACCTCATTTTTTTCAATACGGACCTGCATATTTTATGACACTTTTCGAAATAACTTTTAACGCTGAATTCAACGATATATCATACAATGTCATTCAAAGTTGATTCTCAGGTGATTTAGACCCTTATCCAAATTTCTTTGGGTCGGATCTGTATTACATTTAGGTACCTTTAGTTTAATTAACAACATGCAATACATTTCGATAAGAAAATCAACTAACTCATCTTCAACTGAATGGAACGTAACAGAATCAAAGGAAGAAACAAGTAATAATTATTTACAAATTTCAAGAGGTGAAAAACCTAATTCATAACAATTAAACGAAACTATCATTTAAAGAAAGAAAAATCAAATGATTATTCGAAAGTAAATGATGAACATTAATGAAGTAAGTGTTCGAAATGTCTACCATTTTGTAAAATGCACTTTGCGGTTCTGGAACCCACACTTCTTATACATTTGCTTATTTAGTCTCCTTGAATACCTTCCAATACATTCTCAATCTTCTCGCGAAGAATCTCTATTGTCGGGTTCGTAGTATCATAAATTTTATTTTTGAGATATCCTCACAAATAAAAATCCAGCGGATTCAAATCCGGAGATCTGGCAGGCCATGCTACTGGACCTCTTGTTCCAATCCATGAATCGGGAAAAGTTCGATTTAGATAGTCTGTGACTATTCTTGAGTTGTGTGGACCACATCCGTCTTGTTGGAACCATGGACTATTACGCCGATACCGTATAGGAAGATCATCCAACATTTCTTCTATAATTTCTACATATTTTGCTCCGGTTAGGTTGCCGTCAATAGAATAGGGTCCCAGTAATTTATTATTCAACAAACCGCACCATATGTTCAAAGAAAAACGATATTGATGTCTAACTTCATGAATTAAGTGAGGATTTTCTGTGGCATAAAAATGTTTGTTCCTTCGATTAAACATGCCAGAATTTGTGAATGTCGTTTCGTCACCCCAAATGATATTGTGCGCAAAATTGTTGTTATTCCGCACCTTCCGTTGAAACCAATTACAGAATTGCAACCTGTCTCAGGATCATTGCGATATAGTTTTTGCACGGCTTGGTATTTATAGTCATGTATCCGTGTCTCTTGAGTATTTTATTAACAGCACTTTTTGATAAATTGCATTCAGTGGCCATAGTTCTCGATCCTATTCCTGGATTCATCCGAATTTTGGGCCAGAACATTGATGTCATTGATAGGCTCGTTTCTTCGTACATAAGGACCTCGGTTTGATGAATGAATTATGTGCAAGTAACTTTGTAGATAAACGTCGAAACATTTCAATATTTGGTGTTGTTCTTTCAGGATATAATTCACCATACCTTTGTTGTGCTTTGAACGAATTTCTATCTGGTTCGTACATATCTATCTTCTCTTCATTTGTGTATCTTACCATATCGAATGAGTTAAATTGAAATTACTCAGAAAAGTATTTAATGACAAGTTCTTGTGACACAATAATAAACGAAGTGACAAATAATATGACATTTCTTGTTATGTTCTTTTTTATCCACGGCTTACTACTTAAAAATAATACATTCAATAAACCTAGAGTTGTGTGTATGTAAGAAAAAACAAGTCTATCAACGATATCAATGTTCTGACCCAAATTCAATTGAACCCAGAAAAAAAATCGAGAACTGTGGCCAGTGAATGCAATTTATCAGAAACTGCTGTTAATAAAATAGTCAAGAGACGCGAATACAATGATTTCAAATTTGAATAACAAGCCTTGCAAAAATTATATCGTAATGATCTCAAAATGAAGTTCGATTCTGTAATTTGTTTCAACGGAACAAATGACTAATCCAACAATAATGATTCCTCGCGAGAAGATTGAGAAAGTATTGGAAGGTATTCAAGGAGACGAAATAAGCAAATGTATAAGAAGTATGGGTTCCAGAACCGCAAAGTGCATTTTACAAAATGGTGGACATTTCGAACACTTACTTCATTAATGTTCATCATTTACTTTCGAATAATCATTTGATTTTTCTTTCATTAAATGATAGTTTCGTTTAATTATTATGAATTAGGTTTTTCACCTCTTGAAATTTGTAAATAATTATTACTTGTTTCTTAGTTTGATTCTGTTACGTTCCATTGAGTTGAAGATGAGTAAGTTGATTTTTTCATCGAAATGTATGGCATGTTGTTAATCAAACTAAAGGTACCTAAATGTAATACAGATCCGACCCAAAGAAATTTGGATAAGGGTCAAAATCACCTGAAAATCAACTTTGAATGACATTGTATGATATATCGTTGAATTCAGCGTTAGGAGTTATTTCGAAAAATGTCATAAAATATGCAGGTCCGTATTGAAAAAAATGAGGTTGAGGGTGGCCCAGAACGTACGAAACGTTGGATACAAAATCTGATTATGTCAAAATGAGGATAATTTACTGTCGAATAAAAAACTCCTGTGACATTTTTTGATAATATTCGAAATAAAGTGGGAAAAAAAGAAAAATCTAAATGACAGAATTTACTTTTCTTATGATATCTCAATAACCGGCCCTGATAATCTCGATTTGTTTGAACTGCTTGACAATGCTTCTATGAATGCAACTTTTTCTCCATTTGACCGACCTTCTAACTCTTATGGTTTAAAAGTTACCAATACAATCCCATTAAAAAAGTGGCCACTCTGTATAGGTCTCCTAGTGCAAATGGATTTATATTTCTAGAAAAATTAGAACAGCTGTTAAATAATCTACCATACAAATCTACAATAATCATGGCGGGTGATTTCAACATTGACTATGATGACAATCATTCACAATTAACTCGACAACTTAACAACCTATTTGTTTCCTTCAATATGACAATGCACACAAATGGCCCCACTAGAATTACGCAACATTCATATAGTAAAATTGATTATATTTGTAGTAACTTACAACAAGAGGATGTGTTATGTTCTGTAATACCGGCTAACATTTCAGACCATGAAGCTGTCCAATGTAAAATGAAGATCACCTACACATCCAATTCTAAAAACAAATTCAAATGGGGAAGACTATTCAGCAAAACCAATTATGAAAACTTTTATAATATTTGCATTCAGAAGGACTGGAACTCCTGCCTTGTAACAGATGACCCTTTCCACTCCTTTTATAACATCATGATTGATTGCTTCAATCACGCATTTCCCATACAAAAAATAAAAGTAAGAATAAAAAATTATGGCTAACAAAGGGGATTCGTACATCCTCTCAAAATTTAAGATGCCTACACCAAATTAAAAAAACAACGAATGACATACTTTTTCATCAATATTACTACACCTATAAAAGGATCTACAGAAAAACAATTGAAGTGGCAAAGAAAAACTACTTTCATAATAGAATTTCACAAAGTAATAATGCAAGCAGAGAGACCTGGCGAGTCGTAAATGATATTTGTGGGAAAAACACGTTCAAGACTAATGTAGAAAACCTAGACCCAAACCTACTTAACGAATACTACTGTTCAATAGCGGAAAAGTTATCAAATAATATTCCTGATGCACCTGACCCACTAGTATATATGCACAATATAAATATCACTCAAAATTTCATAATATCTGAGACTAACCTATGTGAAGTGATAAAAACTATCAAAAATATGAAAAACAAAAGTTCATGTGGGATTGACAATCTCTCAATAAAAATACTTGAGAATGTACCTATTTTCATACTGGAATTACTTGTCCACCTTATAAACAAATCTTTCGCTTCAGGCCCCTTTCCAGATTTCCTAAAAACAGCCATTGTGGTTCCTATACACAAAGGTGGTGACAATTATGATCCATCTAATTATAGGCCAGTTTCACTTTTATCAGTTCTAGGTAAAATCATAGAGAAACTGGTAAAAGTGAGACTAATGAACTTCTTGAAAAACTGCAGCATTCTAAACACTGAACAATTTGGGTTTCAACAACGGAAAAGCACAAGCGATGCTATCTTTACATTTCTCAATAAACTCTACACGGAAATGAATCGGAGAAAAGCTTGCGCAGCAATATTTTGTGATTTGTCAAAAGCTTTTGACTGCGTAAATCATGAAATTTTGCTGCGTAAGCTACAACTCTATGGTTTCAGAAATCAGAGCCTCAAGTGGGTGGAATCGTATTTACGCCAACGAACCCAAATTGTTATAACACACAAATTATCTGACACTTGTGCCATTCGATGTGGAGTTCCTCAAGGCTCTGTGCTTGGTCCCATTTTATTTCTGCTATATTTCAACGACCTGGCTACCATTACATCCGATGGATCATTCACAATATTTGCAGATGATACTACCATTCTATGGAATGATGAAAATGTTGATAATCTACGCTCCAAAATGACACGAGACATATCAAAGATCAAAGAATGGTGTGATGCCAATTTACTATCTCTCAATATTAATAAAACTAACTGTTTATCTTATCAATGTACAATTCCTGATACCCCTCTAGGACAGGACACGATAACCAATTTAAGTATGACTAAATTTCTCGGTGTCTACATTGACAAACAATTGAATTTTCAGCATCATGTCAAGCAGTTGGGAAAAAAACTTGCTTCCGGTTGTTATGCAATGCGCATAGTAGCCAGGGAATTGGATGTAGCAACAGCTAAGGTGGTTTACCATGCACTAATTGAGTCGCATATTCAATATGGAATATCGTTCTGGGGCACTTGTAATAAAGAAAATTTTAATTCAATCTTCGTCCTGCAAAAACGGGCTATCCGCTATTTATCTAAAGTAGGATCAAGAGTATCATGTAGGTCACTGTTCAAGGACAATAAACTGTTAACTCTCCCCTCTTTGTACATTCTTGAAACTGCCTGTTTGGTGTTCAAACACAAATCATTGTATCAAGTCAATGAGGGAATCACCCGCCAAAGAAACCACTTGAAACTCCCTATTCCCTCAAGTAGGTTAATCGTAAACTCTCTGATCTACAATGCTGCCAAAATATACAACAATCTCCCACTGAACATAAGAAACATCGAAAACTATAACCTATTCAGATCTGCTGTTAAAAAAATTCTCCTAGAATTAGTAATTTATGAAATAGAGGAGTTTTTCCATACTACCTTGATATAAGCACACCTAATGACATTAGTTTACTCCATAAACTGTTTTCAACTTCTAACTACTTTCACCTACTGTACTCTATTTTTAGTTTTTTTTTCTAACTTATACTGTGATGCCTATTACCATTTATATAGTTCTAGCTTAATTTTAGTGTGTATGTACATGTAATTATACAATTATAACACAACTCTATTCAATGTTTTATATCTATTCAATGTTTTATATATATATTTTTATAATTATCTGTGAAATCTAGCAACTTTGTATGAGAATGATATTATAGCTTTGTCTATAAGAATATTTGTTCTTCCGACAATAAAGCATACTTTGATTTGATTTGATTTGATGGCACTTCATGCCCAAATACCCCAGAGGGTTAACAGTAATTGCTCCCTATCCTAAATGGGTAAATTGTTAACTAAAAACTACTTACTTGAAATTTAAAATTTTTTCAGGTAACATGAACCGAACAGATAAGGATACTCCTCAATCAATCCCAATCCCCCTCAGAGAGTGAAAATATATAGCCAGAAATCTAGCTGTATGCGATCCGTAGCCGGGAATATAGCTGTTTGGCCTTCCGTAGCCGGGAATATAACTGTTTGGCCTTCTGTAGCCGAAAATATAGTTGTTTTTTAAGAAAAACGAACGATAGTAAAAAAAAAACTTGAGTTAGTATTAACGAAACGAAACGAAACTTATATATATATATATATATATATATATATATATATATATATATATATATATACATATACATATTACTTATATATATACATAGATGCATGCAAATTTTAATATGTGACTGATTGTTTTGATTCAATTCAATTTTATATGGTAGTGACTATTTTTATACATTTATCAAATTTTATCAACTTAATTTACATTTATATATACACGCTTTGTCAATAAGATATTATTCTTTGATAATAAAGCATATTTTGATTGATTGATACGATACGATACGCTACGATACGATAAGATAAGATCAAATCAAATATACTTTATTGCCGGAAGAAGAATTCTCATTGACAAAGTACAGAATTAAGTCAGTTTATATACAAACATGTAAAAAATACATACACAAAAATAATAAAATAACATATGATGAATACATATAAAAATAAGGTAATGTAAGACATAACGTATTGATTAGTATAGTCTATATTCATGAATAACACATTAAAATATATTAAAAATGTAGAAATGTAAAGTAATATATAAATAAAAAATAAAAACAACATAAAATTTATAAATACAAAGTGAAAAATACGAGATCCTGATGCAGGTATCACGGTCAAGCTTAATTGCAAATAAGAATACTATAACTAAACTAGATTATATAGTGTTCCTAATAGGTAAGATTATTGAAAAGTGACCTGAAAGAACTCCTGAACATTGTAAAGAACATGTTCAAGAAGAATATTCTTCATAGATGATCTAAATTGTTTATAGTCTTTAATATCTCTTATGTTCCATGGAATATGATTATAGATTTTTGCAGCATTATATATTAATGAGTTCTTGATTATATTGGTGGAAGGAATGGGGAGGGTCAAATTACCTTTTTGGCGAGTGATGCCCTCATTCATTCTTAAAAATCAAGCAAACTGTCTCAAGTATAAACAAAGATGAGAGAGACAGTTAGTAGATTATTCTGTTTAAATAAGGTCCTGCATGACTCTCGGCGTTTTGCTTTTGATAGATATCGAATGGCGCGTTTTTGTAAGACAAATATTGATTGGAAGTTTTCTTGGTTACATGAACCCCAGAATGCTATACCATATCGAATATGCGATTCAACCAGTGCATGGTAAACCATCTTGGCCGTTGCTGTACCCAATTCATTGGTTACTATACGTATAGCATAACATCCTGATGCAAGCTTCTTTCCCAATTGCTTAACGTGATCATGGAACTTCAATTGCTTGTCGATGTAGACTCCAAGAAATTTGTTTGTACTCACATTGACTATGGATTCATTTCCTAAAGGAATATCGGGTAGGGCACAGTGGTATGCTATACAGTTAGTTTTGTTGATATTGAAGGACAGTAGGTTCAGCATTACACCATTCTTTTATTTTTGATATATCTCGGGTTATTTTCATATGTAAGCTATCAATGTTGTTATCATGCCATAGAATTGTTGTATCATCTGCGAAGACTGTAAATAGTCCGTCAGTTGTTAAGCTAGTCAGGTCATTGAAGTACAACAAAAATAGGATTGGACCAAGCACCGATCCTTGTGGAACGCCACAATGGATTGCCCCACTGTCTGACAACTTGTGGGTTTTTCAACAAGTTGGGTTCTATCACTTAGGTAAGACTGTACCCACTTATGGCTTTGGTTCCTAAATCCATAAAGTTGTAGTTTGCGCAGCAAAATTCCGTGATCTACGCAGTCGAAGGCCTTCGACAAATCACAGAATATTGCTGCACTCACTTCCCCCTGGTTCAGTTCAGTGTATAGTCTATTGAGAAATGTGAAAACAGCATCCCCCGTGGATTTCTGTCGCTGAAATCCAAATTGTTGCTTATTTAGAATATTGTTTTCGTTTATGAAGTTTATTAATCTTATTTTAACAAGTTTCTCAATTATTTTGCCTAGAACTGGTAAAAGTGAGATGGGCCTATAATTGGAAGGATCAAGTTTTTCACCACCTTTATGGATAGGAATTACAATTGAGGTTTTCAAGAAGATTGGAAAGGTCCCTGTTGCAAAGGAGTTGTTAATTAGCTGTACTAATAATTCCAACGTGAAGATTGGCATATTCTCGAATATTTTTATTGATATGTTATCAACTCCACAAGAACTTTTGTTTTTCATGTGTTTTATAGATAAGATAAGATACGATACGATAAATCAAATCAAATCAAAATTACTTTATTGTCTGAAGAAAGAAATTCCTATTGACAAAGTGAAAAAACAGTAAAAAAGAAAAAAGTGAACATCAATAGCAATTGAATATATGCTTATTTTTTATACATACCCCGTTACATATTCAAAAATATATTGGATTTACCTTGTCATTATAACACAAAATTTGTAGAGCAGGTTACTACACGTCAAATTATTCATATAAGTAGAAGTTTATATATACAAAAACATACATTACATAAAATGAATTTCAAACAATATTAATGTTAGTCACTAGACGTCAGTTTATTAAAAATTGGAGGTGTTATTTATAGTATAAAGTTATACATAAAAAAGAAGGGTATATACAGAAATCAGAATTCTGATCTTTACAATTAATTAAATTATGATAAAAATAAAATGGAATAAAATAGAATAAATTAAAATCAACAGAATAGCACATACAAAGTGAATACCCATACGAATCAGTCGATTTAAAAAGCACAACAACCAAAAAGAAGCCAAAATAAAAATCTAAAATTTCACAGAATAAAACTCGTCCAACGAGTAGAATGCTCTGTCGAGTAAAATATTTCTCACAGAACTTTTGTTTTTTTTTTTATCCATAATCGTTTTAATTTCATTAGGTAAATGATTGAACATTTTTATGCCATTATATATAATGGAATTTTTTATTTGTGCAGATCTTGGAATCGGTAAGGTTATATTTAGGGTTTGTCTTGTGATATATTGTGCGGTGCCATTCACTCGATCCCTAAACTTACTGTGAATTAGGCAAATTGTTTCTAATATATAGATACAAGGTAAGGTCAAGATTCGTTGTTCTATGAACAAGGGCTTACAAGAATCCCTGAATTTAGCTCTGCACAAGTATCTAATTGCCCTTTTCTGCAATACGAAAATAGATTCGAATAAAAATCCACTACAAGACCCCCAAAAGCAGATTCCATATCTCAGATGAGAGTCAATTACCGCATGGTATACTTTTTGGCCATATCCCTACCAAGTTCCCACGAGGTCGTTCTCACTGCAAAACATCCAGAGGCTATTTTTTTGCCCAGCTTTTTTATATGGTCCTCAAACTTTAACTTTTCGTCAATGTACAAGCCAAGAAACTTCGTTGTTCTTGTACTGCTAATAACTTCATTACCCAGATACAGTTCTGGCAGATGACCTTTAAAGGTGAATATATTCGTTTTCGATATGTTTAACGATAATAGATTGGCATCGCACCATTTTTTTACCTTTATAAGATCATTATTGATTTGTAGATGCAGATTAACGTCATTTCTATTATTCCAAAGTATGGTAGTATCATCTGCGAACTGAGTAAACTTTCCCGTAATCTTTATTGCGGCTAGATCATTTATGTAGATTAAAAAGAGAATTGGGCCAAGCACTGATCCTTGAGGTACTCCCCATTTGATCAATAATTGTTGCGATAATTTGTTCTGAAGAGACACGCTTTGCGTGCGGCCTGATAAGTACGACTCAAACCACTTCAGAACTATATCTCTGAAGCCATACCTTTCTAATTTCTTCAACAGGATTTTATGGTTGACACAGTCAAACGCTTTTTTTAGATCACACAGAACTGCTGTCACAACATCTCCATCATTGAGATTGATATAAACATCCTGTAGTAGGTTAAAAATAGCATCACTAGTTCCTTTAGATCTTTGGAACCCAAATTGAAAAGAATGGATAACGTTATGCTTTTCCAAAGAAGTCATCATTCTATTTTTTACAAGCTTTTCAATTAATTTAGAGAGGGAAGGTAACAATGAAATGGGTCTAAAGTTGGCTGGATTTTCAATATCCCCACCTTTATGTAACGGAATCACCACCGCCTTTTTTAGACATGCTGGGAATACTCCCGCAGAAAACGATACGACACGATACGACACGAAACGAAAATTGCATAAGGGGGGGAATAGTGGTAAATCTTCGAAAGCTCAAAGTGATCCTATCGATCTGCGGTTTTCACTAAAATGATCGAAATTCGACGTAGATTCCCAAAATGTGGTAGCCAGATCAATCGATTGGCCGTAAAATGCAAAAAACCGGAAAAACTTTTTTTTAATTCGAGAACGGTGATAGATAAAGCGATTCTGCGAACGCCAATCGATTCAGAAGGGTCAAGTTAGTCTTGTTACGAAGTTTAAAATCGATCGAAGAGAAAAATCGACAGAAAAATTGCATATTTCAACAGCATCATACATCTTATATGGCACTTCATGCCCAAATACCCCAGAGGGTTAACAGTAATTGGTCCATATCCAAATTGGGTATAATGTTAACTTAAAACTACCTACTCAAAATTTCAAATTTTTCAGGTAACATGAACTGAACACATGAGGATACTTCTCAATCAATCTCAATCCCCATCAAAGAGTGACAATATATAGCCAGAATTCTAGCTGTATGCCATCCGTAGCCGGGAAATATAGCTGTTTGGCCATCCGTAGCCGGGAATATAGCTGTTTGGCCTTCCGTAGCCGGGAATATAGTTGTTTTCTAAGAAAGACGAATGATAGTGGGAAAAAAACTCATGTAAGTATTAAAGAAACGAAACGAAAGGAATTGATACGATCGATACGATACGGTACAATACCGTACGGTACGGTATCGTATGGTACGGAGGTACGATACGACACGAAACGAAAATTGCATAAGGGGGGGGAATAGTGGTAAATCTTCGAAAGCTCAAAGTGATCCTATCGATCTGCGATTTCCACTAAAATGATCGAAACTCGACGTAGATTCCCAAAATGTGGCCTATGTGGTAGCCAGATCAATCGATTGGCCGTAAAATGCAAAAAACCGGAAAAACTTTTTTCCAATTCGAGAACGGTGATAGATAAAGCAATTCTGTGAACGCCAATCGATTCAAAAGGGTCAATTAGTCTTGGTACGAAGTTTGAAATCGATCGAAAAAAATATCTACAGAAAAATTGCATAAGGGGTAAATCTTCGAAAGCTCAAAGTGATCCTATCGATCTGCGGTTTTCACTAAAATGATCGAAATTCGACGTAGATTCCCAAAATGTGGCCTATGTGGTAGCCAGATCGATCGATTGGCCGTAAAATGCAAAAAACCGGAAAAACTTTTTTCCAATTCGAGAACGGTGATAGATAAAGCAATTCTGTGAACGCCAATCGATTCAGAAGGGTCAGGTTAGTCTTGGTACGGAGTTTGAAATCGATCGAAAAAAATATCTACAGAAAAATTGCATAAGGGGGGGTACCTGGTAAATCTTTGAAAACTCAAAGTGATCCTATCGATCTGCGGTTTTCATCAAAATGATCAAAATTCGACTTAGATTCCGAAAATGTGGCCTATGTGTAGCGTAGCCAGATCGATCGATTAGCCGTGAAATGCAAAAAACCGGAAAAACTTTTTTAATTCGAGAACGGTGATAGATAAAGCGATTCTGCGAACGCCAATCGATTCAGAAGGGTCAAGTTAGTCTTGTTACGAAGTTTAAAATCGATCGAAGAGAAAAATCGACAGAAAAATTGCATATTTCAACAGCATCATACATCTTATATGGCACTTCATGCCCAAATACCCCAGAGGGTTAACAGTAATTGGTCCATATCCAAATTGGGTATAATGTTAACTTAAAACTACTTAAAATTTCAAATTTTTCAGGTAACATGAACCGAACAAATAAGGATACTTCTCAATCAATCTCCACCCCATCAGAGTACAATATATAGCCAGAAATCTAGCTGTATGCCATCCGTAGCCAGGAATATAGCTGTTTGGCCATCCGTAGCCGGGAATATAGCTGTTTGGCCTTCCGTAGCCGGGAATATAGTTGTTTTTTAAGAAAGGCGAACGATAGTGGAAAAAAAACTCATGTAAGTATTAAAGAAACAAAACAGAAGGAATTGATACGATCGATACGATACGGTACGGTACGGAACCGTACGGTACGGTACCATATGGTACGATACGAAACGATACGATACGATACGATACGATACGATACGACACGAAACGAAAATTGCATAAGGGGGGGAATAGTGGTAAATCTTCGAAAGCTCAAAGTGATCCTATCGATCTGCGGTTTTCACTAAAATGATCGAAATTCGACGTAGATTCCCAAAATGTGGCCTATGTGGTAGCCAGATCGATCGATTGGCCGTAAAATGCAAAAAACCGGAAAAACTTTTTTCCAATTCGAGAACGGTGATAGATAAAGCAATTCTGCGAACGCCAATCGATTCAGAAGGGTCAAGTTAGTCTTGTTACGAAGTTTAAAATCGATCGAAGAGAAAAATCGACAGAAAAATTGCATATTTCAACAGCATCATACATCTTATATGGCACTTCATGCCCAAATACCCCAGAGGGTTAACAGTAATTGGTCCATATCCAAATTGGGTATAATGTTAACTTGAAACTACTTAAAATTTCAAATTTTTCAGGTAACATGAACCGAACACATAAGGATACTTCTCAATCAATCTCCATCCCCATCAAAGAGTGACAATATATAGCCAGAAATCTAGCTGTATGCCATCCGTAGCCGGGAATATAGCTGTTTGGCCATCGGTAGCCGGGAATATAGCTGTTTGGCCTTCCGTAGCCGGGAATATAGTTGTTTTTAAGAAAGACGAACGATAGTGGAAAAAAAACTCATGTAAGTATTAAAGAAACGAAACAAAAGGAATTGATACGATCGATACGATACGGTACTGTACCGTACGGTACGGAACCGTACGGTACGGTACCGTATGGTACGGTACGATACGATACGTTACGTTACGATACGATACGAAACGACACGATACGATACGACACGATACGACACGATACGACAAGAAACGAAAATTGCATGAGGGGGGGAATAGTGGTAAATCTTCGAAAGCTCAAATTGATCCTATCGATCTGCGGTTTTCACTAAAATGATCGAAATTCGACGTAGATTCCCAAAATGTGGCCTATGTGGTAGCCAGATCGATCGATTGGCCGTAAAATGCAAAAAACCGGAAAAACTTTTTTCTAATTCGAGAACGGTGATAGATAAAGCGATTCTGCGAACGCCAATCGATTCAGAAGGGTAAAGTTAGTCTAGTACGGAGTTTAAAATCGATCGAAAAAAATATCTAAGAAAGATTGCATAAGGTACCTGGTAAATCTTTGAAAATTCAAAGTGATCCTATCGATCTGCGGTTTTCATCAAAATGATCAAAATTCGACGTAGATTCCGAAAATGTGGCCTATGTGGTAGCGTAGCCAGATCGATCGATTAGCCGTGAAATGCAAAAAACCGGAAAAACTTTTTTTTAATTCGAGAACGGTGATAGATAAAGCGATTCTGCGAACGCCAATCGATTCAGAAGGGTCAAGTTAGTCTTGTTACGAAGTTTAAAATCGATCGAAGAGAAAAATCGACAGAAAAATTGCATATTTCAACAGCATCATACATCTTATATGGCACTTCATGCCCAAATACCCCAGAGGGTTAACAGTAATTGGTCCATATCCAAATTGGGTATAATGTTAACTTAAAACTACTTAAAATTTCAAATTTTTTCAGGTAACATGAACCGAACACATAAGGATACTTCTCAATCAATCTCCATCCCCATCAAAGAGTGACAATATATAGCCAGAAATCTAGCTGTATGCCATCCGTAGCCGGGAATATAGCTGTTTGGCCATCGGTAGCCGGGAATATAGCTGTTTGGCCTTCCGTAGCCGGGAATATAGTTGTTTTTCAAGAAAGACGAACGATAGTGGAAAAAAAACTCATGTAAGTATTAAAGAAACGAAACAAAAGGAATTGATACGATCGATACGGTACGGTACCGTACGGTACGGAACCGTACGGTATGGTTCGGTATGGTACCGTATGGTACGGTATGGTATGATACGATACGATACGATACGGTACGGTACGTACGTTACGTTACGTTACGTTACGTTACGATACGATGCAATGCGATGCGATGCGATGCGAGACGGAGACGGAGACGGAGACGGAGACGGAGACGGAGACGGAGACGAGACGGAGACGAGACGGAGACGAGACGAGAAAAATCGACAGAATATATGGCACTTCATGCCCAAATACCCCAGAGGGTTAACAGTAATTGGTCCATATCGAAATTGGGTATAATGTTAACTTAAAACTACTTACTTAAAATTTCAAATTTTTCAGGTAACATGAACCGAACACATAAGGATACTTCTCAATCAATCTCAATCCCCATCTAAGAGTGACAATATATAGCCAGAAATCTAGCTGTATGCCATCCGTAGCCGGGAATATACGAAATGTTGAACATTTGTTTTTTGATTGCGCTTTCTACAATAACTTACGTGAAAGCTTCTTGGTATAAGATAACATAAATAGTATTAATGATTTGGCCTGTGCACTAGATTCGAACTCCTTTCAAACTATTTCCGCAATGACAAATATTGTTACCAATGCAATGAAGGTGCGATCGTTTCTTCGAAATGAATAATACCTATTCTAGCATAACCTTTTTTCTATTTCCTTTTTGTACTTGTTAGACCCAAAACACGCATAAGTATACGTATATTTAAAAAAATTTAACCAACCCTTGTAATAAGGATTTTAGTTCCTTTGATACAATAAATAAATAATAGTTATGACAACAAACAAATATTGAAGTATTTTTTCAACCTCACACCTGATAGATGTATACAATGCCATTTTATGCTTTGTAATTTAGGTAGCCTGAGCTGGGATTGACTTCAAAGGTTTTTCTCTTGACGCTGCTCAACATAATAATAATCGCTTAGTAACATCAGCATTAGTGTAGATACATATTTGTATTTTTTTTCAGTTTGTCGTCGGTTTCTTCAGCTTCTTGGTGCTGCTCTGTTGCGAGGGGGCTACAGCCGGGTTCAGGGCCGCACTCGTGCCCATTCACGTATCTTTTGGGCTAACGACGTTCATGTTGGCCATTGCCGCAGCAGTAACAGGACTCACGGAGAAAATAATGTTTACTCTGCAGTACGTATCAAAAAAGCACTTTTTTATTTATTTGGCGATAACAATACGTTATTCGACACCGATTTATTATTACTGGTTTTGATGAATGAGTATGAGCATGAAGAATGATAGGAATCAAGGAAATTAGCTGATACACTGTTGATGAAATGAGGCAGGAAATTGAGATTAATTCATCCTTTTCAAGAAACCATAGACATCTTTTTTCGCAAACTCTGATCGTTTCCTCATTCAAAGAAATCTTCCACGTATGCATTCCAAATTCCTGATTTTTTTTCAGATTTTAATAACTTTGTATATTTGAATACCTTGCTTCTGCTTTTAATCACATATATGTCATTAGGAATATTGCTCTCTATATGAGTTATATACTTGAGTCTATACTTGAGTTCCATACTTGGGGCTAGGCTTCTGATTTCGAAAAAAAATTGCTTTGACGTTCATGTATCTTAGAACCCAAAATTACCTTCAGTACTTCTTTTTAAAATGCGTCGCCAATGGACTTGAACTAATGTGATGAAACGCGAAGGACTTGGCCAAATCTCTTACCTTTTATCAGAGTGGGGACTACACTACAACATTGTGAAAATGAAGAAACAGACTGCAAGACTTTGATTCACTGCAACATTTCACAGCATTCCTGTGACGTTAACGATGGCATATTGAACGGTATCAATTCAATAACAACACAATTCATACCGAATTCGCAAGCGCACTGACCCATTTACCAATTGACCTACGAAAAATATGCTGCAACAATCGGTTGCAATAATTCATAAACGTTCGGTAAATCGCCTAAAAAAAACAACTGACCGAATACTGAATAAACAGCAGCCACTGAAACCTGAAACAAATTGCGTACATGCACAGAGGATATTATGGAAACGAACACAGTTCGCCCCTGCAGGATAGCTCTTGTCACGCGAGGTGATGTAACGGCGGGTTTACCGAAAGTTCGATGATTTTCTAGATGGTCACCACCGAGAAGTCGAGCTCCCAACCGGCGAATACAGTACAGTTTTATTCATTGGGAAGAAAACGGAGTCAGATGCAGAGTCGTGCGCAATATTATAGTAGTGAACTATGATTGATTTATTTAATTATCAGAGTGCATTATTGTGTTGTTTTTGTGAAGTGTAAAAAATGGAGAATAATTAGTTCTGAATTTTGATAGACCGAACCCCATCGTGTAACAATCGGTGTCAGAAGTGAGGATATTAGTGACTATTTGAGAAAAATGTATGGTGCATACGAGAAATACACCCTACAACGATATGGAGGCCATAATGGAATTAATCAAGCAGCAGTTTGCCGAGCAAAAACAAGAGGAGGAGGAACGCCGACTGAAAAAAGGAAAGGAAACGAAAGGAAAGGAAGAGAGAAAAGGAAAGAAGGAGGAATGACGAGAAAGAGGGAAATAAGATGAGAGGAAACAACGAGAGCAATAGAAAGCAGATATGAGACTAAGGCCCGTTTGTTCCGACAAGAATAAAGCCAAGTTTTGTAAAAAGCTAAGCCTACAAGTAAAAATCATTTGCACCATCGGATTTGTCTCCGTAAAAGCTTGGCTTATATCAAGCCTTGAAATTTGGCGGCTTTACTGCCTAAAACCGACATTCCTAACCTATTTTTTTGTCAATCTTAGTGTTGAGGTTAGATTCAAAGTGCGAAGTTTTTTTATAGGGCTTGTTTTTTATTTGTTATTCATGTAATTTATCAGTATGGAAAATAAAAGGATTCGCAGTCAAAATTTTACTAAGAAAAAAATACTTTGTTAAATATAATTTATAAATATAAAGGCATTGTTGAAAATAACAAGAACGATGCAATAACTAGCATCAAACAAAAAATTGAGATCAATTTCCGAAGGCATATTAAAAACTGATTGATTGGAGAAACACAGTTATATCTGCAACAATAAAAAAATCTTATTTAATTCAATTGTCTTTCAATTTAAAAATTCGAAAAACATATATAATACTTTACTTACAGTTGTTTGGGTACTCCAATTCATATATAATTATGGAAGATGTGCCAAACTGTTTCTTTATAAAGCCGATACCTTTAAAAAAAATTGACTCATCTAAATCTTCAAGCGGATTATTTCTAACATATATTTTTTTGGAAATCAATGACTTCTAGAATGTCTAGATCATCAAAAATAATATAGTGATTTTCCATATCCGTTATTAAAATTTTGTATTATAGATAAAGAAAAACAATTCAACAAACAATTATGTTTATTGCAGTAAATGGCACTAATAACAAAAATATTAGGTTAGAGATAAGAGACGCTGAAGTGAAGTAACCGAAATGCCAATTTAGTTCATTTGATCAAAAATCTGAGCTTAACTAAGCTCTGCTAAAAATGCACTGGTGCAATAAGAACAATTTTAAGCCTAGCTTTTAATCTAAGAAGACTTAAAAAGCTAAGCTCTAAAACGAGAAAGAAGAACAGTGAAAAAAAAAAGTTAATGCGTTAAAGAAGAAGCAAAAAAAGAAGTCAGTGTGGTACGAGAAAAGAAGTCGGGAGTCCGAGAAGATCAAAGAAATAAATGGGGCGATGCGAGAAGTTAATGAGAAAACAATACAGCACTGAAGAACTTAAAAATAAAGTTACCTAACTGAAGATCCAAAACCACCAACTTTTGATGGGCAGTCGTCGTGGTCCTTATATCGTAGGCAAAAACAAATGGATTGAAACTTATAGTGGCTTTGAGATGACCAGCTTTAGGGATGTTGCAGACCATTCCAGAAGACCAACAGCGCAAGGATGCAGTCCTAATCGCTGCTTTAGAATTCAGGTGGGAGATCAACATCGAGAACAGCTGTATCGGGCACAACTGAAAATACTAGTGCAGAAGTTGGGAGAAAGCCTGCAGGAATTTGAACGGGCGTGTAGATGCTGATCCCGCCGCCAGAGGCACTGGAGGATGTTTACAGTTGGCAGTGCAGGTGTTCATTGACGGATTGAGACATATTGAAATACAAACGACCCTGAGATCAACACAATTCAGTGAAGCTTTGGTTTATTCCTTGGAAGTGGAAGCGGACCCCCCACAACGAGGTTATCCCACTGTGCCCATATTGTCTTGAAGATGGGATCTCTATACGAAATATATCTCCAGGAGGGTTTACCAGTTCCGTTTCTCTTTCCAATGCAGAAAGTTTAGATCAGAACCTTGGTCCTGTCTCATCTGTACGATAGTCCATTCGTCTACAGTTGACTCCTTCTTGGCATCTAGTTGTCTGATTTTGCTCAGATGCTCTAGGATAAGGCGATGTTCGGTATTGAAACGGTACTCGTTCATCTTCGTTCTCATGAGCAAATTATCGGTAGTTTTTCTAATCATGTCAACTTGGATGACCTTGTGAGCTTCTCTTTTACTAGTCAGCATGGTCCCGATGTATTGCAGTATCTGCACAAAAACTCACTAGATGATTCAGTCCTCGTCGCTAATAGGAACGTGAGGCTGTCTCCGAAGTGAAGCTAAACGTGGTGTTAACCTCATCTTGCAATCTCTCTGGAATTTTCCGCTCCTACCACACCTGAAACAATTTCCGCATGACTATCTAGACTATCCTGTAGTAGGAATTTGGTCATGGTCTTTCTAGCCAATTAAATTCTAAATTCCATGTACGAATTGGCAGTGGTCCTCCTGAGATAGTGTATTCAGTTAGCAAGAAGGCACACGCTGAACATAAAACGGAAATTTAGTTAGGCGGGATGGGAAAAAGCTGAGCATGCGGGCCATCACTATTAATAGAGGTGTTTGGGCCTAACAAGGTGGTCAGCAGAGCACACTGAAAGTGTGCCATGTCCTTCACGATATCAGAACTGCGGGAAAAATACACTGAAATATATACATAATCTCATAGATCTCGAAAAATAGGCTCTAGCAATAAAAAACTGCAAATGAAGTGTATCCCTATTTTATTATCTCTCAATTCGAAAAAACTGCATGGCTTCATTTCATCAACAAAAACATCTTTAGATTGCACATAAATTGCAAGATTACGCAAGTATGTAAGAGACTTTCATTCACAAATGAGTTACATAAACTTAAAAGTCAAGGTTCTCCATATTAATTTTATTCACATTCAGTTGTCATATGGTAATGATAAAATTATTACCAAATGAATTTCCGTGTTTTCAACTCGGGAGATTGAGTTACAAGGTAAGGTGAGGAATTTTATTAGAAGAGGATTTTATATTATATGTTCTCCACAGGTGAAACAATTTGAAATCTAGGAAACTGATTGATCCAATACATGACCTCATTCAAATATTTTAACTTGATTTAGTTAAATTTAAATTTCAGTATTATTCACCGTTTTCGACAACAGTTGTAGAAAATTGTATGGAAATGTTGTTGAAGAATGATAGCCAGTTATTCTTTGTTGCCTTTCTAAATTAAACCTTTTATGTGTTATTCACGTTTTATTGGAAAAAGTGACATTATATATATACTTGATTATGGTTACCGAAGGTAGAACATATTATTCGATACTTTCAAAACAAAATTTGGGTTAAAGTCAATAAAAAAAAAAATTTTTCGTCATTGAATTCTATTTTTAAAATGCGACAGAGTTCAAATTAATTTTTTGTCAAATGTATTGCGTTAGAAGCTAAAATATGGCTATCGTTGAATCTCTCGTTGAACTTATTGGTAATTTATTGTGAATGTAACAGATTTTTTGATAAATAAATCTGACAAAATACCTTTTTTTCTTTTGACGTTAGTCACGTGCACGTAACTGTGACGAAGAACAATCATAATGAAATCGTCTTCATCATCTGTCATGTTGCTTTTTTGTTTTGTTGCTTCACTTAGCCGACTGATTTTTGACACTGTTCTGTTTTACTTTTCATTTAGAGCACGATATGCGTCGCTTAACGAAGAAGCAATAGTAGTGAACACTATTGCCATGACACTAATTGCTCTTGCGATAGTTGTGGCATACATTCTCCAAAGAGACGAGTTCCGATTTAGGGCGCACATCCTCATACGTTCCGGAGATCTCTAAATTGCGACAGCTGTCCGTCGAAATCATCGGAAAAATCACGATCATCCATCATCGAGAATGAGATATTTTCATTAGTGTTTGGCTTTTGGGAAAACAACGTCAGTGAAGCTATATAAGCTGATAAATCGCTATTCAATGTAGCGATGATCAATCAGTGAAGTGATTTGATTGCGAAACCAAATTGATAGATCCGTTTGGAAGACAGACAGGAATGTTTTCGTGTTATTCCAAAGCATCAAACAAATTTTGTTTCAAATATTAAAGAGTTAAATAATATTATTTGTAGAAACGTTATTTCATTTCAAATTAAAGATGGAGGTCCAAAATTAAAGTTGACAATGGTCTCCTCTAATAAGAAAAATGATCACATCACGTCTGTGTTTAAATTTCAATTCAGCATTTGAAAATTCTTGTCAGTGAAAATAGCGGTAAACTTCACAGAATATTATACTCAATCTTTCATTTAACAAAGCCACAGGAAATCAAAATTGTGCACCCCAAAACACACGTGGCATTACAAAACAGGGGTTTTAAATGTACATTTAGTGATAGCAATAGTAACAAGAATAGTAATAAGCCTAAGAAAAATTAAAAATAGAAGTCATTTCATACAACAAATTTAGATTTGAGGAAAAGCCTTAAGAATGATAACAATGACAGGACTAAACATGACAAAAGACAGTCAGCGCAGTTTTCGAAAATATAACCGTACATCTAATTTCAACTCAAAAGTGTTCCCGTATTTTATTTTGAAACCATGGTTTTAGACAAAAGAGGTATTTCAATAGAAACGGCAGCTTTGACTAAACTGACAATTGGCATGGAACATTTAATTGTATCTGACAGTTGACGTGAGAAACTTTGCGATTGCGCAATTACTGACAATGTGAGGTCGCATTATCGCTATTACTGATTTGAATAAATGAAATCATTTGATTACTGAATTATTATGTTAATGTTTGTACTGAAAAAAGTTGACTTTAAAAAAACAGATGCTATTATAATAGTCAGTGATAATTCCCGAAATGCAGAAGGCGTGTTTTGTGGTGTAGGTACAGTCAAGTGTTTAGTTCTGACGAGATATTTTCAAGGTCAAGGTTATCAAATTCTGATTCTGTAGAAGGCTATGTCTAATGAAATGTGATGTGAGATTTGATAATATCACGAAATATGAAAAGAAAAATATTGAAAGAAAATCTGCTTCACTGACTATTCGTTTTTCCAGTTTGAGTGTAGTGATTTTTTATTTTTTTTTTTTTATTTTCACAATCAGGAATACAAACAGGACGAACCCAGAAACAGTATTCACATATATACTTACTAAATATGTCATATTGCTATTCAATACAATACAGTAGTAATATTTCATATGTTTTTAAAAAATATTGAGGATATCAATTAGACGATGGTACAAAGTGTTTCTTAAGTTTGTTCACAAAGGTAGCTAAAGAGTCAGAAAAAATATCAATCTCTATTATGTTTGAAAATATCAATCTCTATTATGTTTGAAATGGAGTTATAACTTTTCAAGCATCGATGTAAAGGGGAATTCAAATAGTAATTTGTGTTTGGTATAGATGTATGGAACAAATTATAATGGCGAGTGGAATATTGTGGAATATTATAATAAATCAAGTTATTGATGGATGGGGAATGAATGAGGCCATTTATCATTTTGAAAGAAAATTTGATGTCGGTGATAGCTCTTCTGTCAGCAAGACTGATCAAATTGAGCTTTTGATTTACGAAGTAATTTTGTGGTGTATTATCGAAATATTTTCTGTTGATATAATAAATGAATTTGTTCTGGATACTTTCTATTTGTTTCATGTAAATTATATAGTGGGGGTTCCAAATAGTTGAGGCAAAGCCTAGCAGACTATTTACGTATGACATAAAAAGAGTACGCAAGGTATTATAATCTCTAAAAGGATAAGTTGTTCTTAAAATAAAACCTAGCATTTTATTCGCTTTCTTAGAGATGTAAGAAATATGTTTATTAAAGGTCATTTTCGAATCGAAGATAATTCCCAAATCCTTCACCTCACTACAGGTGTGGAGATTATGGTCCTGCATGGTGTAATTATTGATTATCAGGTTGGAATTTCTACTGAAAGTCATCTGATGGCATTTGTTGAGATTCAGAAAAAGGGAATTATTACTGCAGTACTCTAAAAATCGGTCAAGGTCCTCTTGAATTAGCCTACAATCGTCCAAGTTTGAAACTGTATGAAATATTTTGAGATCATCAGCATACATAAGAAAATACGAAAATTTGAAACATTCAGAAATGTCATTTATATAAATGTTAAATAGTAGGGGACCTAGATGTGAACCTTGAGGTACACCCGACGTTATGTTAACTGATCTTGAGAGATAGTTGCCAATACAAACAACCTGTTTACGATTACTCACGTAAGATTGAAACCAATTCAATACGGAGCCGGTCACACCGACATCAGCCAGCTTTTGTACCAGCAATGTATGATCGATCTTATCAAAAGCTTTGCTGAAGTCGGTATAAACGGCATCCACTTGAATTCGGCTATTCAAGCTTTTCAATATATATTCAGTATATTCGATTAAATTTGTTTCGACAGAGCGCTTTCTGACAAATCCATGTTGTTGTATATTCAAAATGTGCATGACATCATGATAAAGATATTCAAAGATAATACTTTCAAACAATTTTGCTAATATACATAATTTGGACACTGGTCTATAATTTTGAGGTAACTGTTTTTGTCCAGATTTATGAACTGGAACAACGAATGCTTTTTTCCAAGCGTTTGGAAAATGCCCTTTATCTAAGAATTTGTTAAACAGAAGATGGAGAGGAAATGACAAACTCTCTGCACACATTTTAATGAAATTTGTCGGAAGGTCATCGGGGCCAGGGCCCTTATTCGGGAGAGATTGTATTTTAGCTTTGATAACGTTTTCAGATATGTAATATTTACTTATATTTTGGGAATTGAGGCGAGAAGATACCCTGTTCCCTTGGTTTTTCAAAGGTCCACTGAAAGCTGATAAGAAATGATCAGCAAATATTTCACAAATAGTTTGACCTTCCGTCACAATATCATCGTTAATAATTACAGATGTTATCCTACTGGAGGAGTTCTTCTTTGTCTTTACATATTGCCAGAATTGTTTGGGATCGGATGATATATTTTTTTCACATGAATATATGTAATTTTTGTAGTCAAATTCCATCAAATATTTGGAACGTCCACGTAAGATTTTAAAGGTGAGATAATCCATGTCGTTATGGTATTTTTTCCATCTTGAGTGATATTTATTCTTCTCTTTAACAACCTTGATGGTGCTAACAGAAAACCAACAAGGGAATTTTTTACAGATTTTTGGAACAAATTTCTCTATAGCTATATTGATCTTGGAGTATAAAAGGTCAGTGGTTTCATCAACAGTTTTTCCCAGGAACATATCATGCCAATCAATCTCAGCAAAGAAATTGTTGATCAAGTCATAATTTGCCTTATTGAAGTTGCAGGCATGAAATTTATTTTCCAGATTTCGAGTTGAGTCTATATGTGATAATTCCAGAAGGAATTCAAGGGTAGTATGAAACTTATCTTTACGAACTAGAGGCGATTGGCATAATTGTAACCTTTGTAAGTAACCACAGTTGTTGAAGACAAGGTCAAGTGTGTTTCCACATGAATTAGTAAAATGATTGTGTTGAGTAAAATTTCCAAAAGAGAGTGTATCGATCAACAAATTACTACTTATATCAGTATAATTCCTAGGACTACAAAGATTGTTGACTTCATCGAAATGCCATTGTATAGAGGGAATATTAAAGTCACCACAAATCACGATATTGTCATTTGGATTGCTAGTTATAATATTTGTCAATTTTGAGCAGAAGGAGTTCAAAGCCACATAATCAGATGGAGGTATATATACACAGCACAAATGAAATTTCATAGATTTTTTATCACCTGCATCAGCTATTACTGTTACCCAAATATCCTCTGCATCAGATGACCAATCTTCTTGTATGTAACTGTTGATTGAGTTATTGACAGCAATCAAGGTGCCACCTCCTTCCAATTTGCAGCAGGCCGAGGATGCTCGATCTCTGCGATATACATTGTAATTTCCAGAAAACACTTCACTATCAAGCACATTATTGTTGAGCCATGTTTCAGTAAAGCACACAATGTCATAGTCACAGAGCGTTGTGCCAATATATAATGTTGATAACTTGGATTTTAAACCTCGGACATTCTGATAATATACTGATAAAGCCATGGGTACAAACAACTTCCTGAATCTAGTTGGGTTCATAAGATGAAATTACTGTAGTTTCAAGATATCACCTTCCTTTCCTATGCTAATCACCTTCGATCTATCGTCTTTCCTTACTAAAATGTTTCCATTTCTCACCCAAACAAATTTGAAGTTCTTGCTTTTGGCGGCTTCCTTGGTATTCTTCAGCAGCAACTTTATCTTACTGGTGAGATGTTCATTTACGAACAACTTCTTTGATATGTTTTCTATAGCAATACCAGCAGTATTGCTTTCACACCTGAGTCTTTTGGTTGCAGCTAGAATCGAATCTCTTTTATGCTTGTTTAATAGTTTGACTATGATGGGTTTCATCTGTTGAGCAGACGAGGGATGGGGGGCAACACGATACACGGTGTCTATGTCTGCCTCGGC
Source organism: Gonioctena quinquepunctata (assembly GCA_018342105.1). Lineage (NCBI taxonomy): Eukaryota > Metazoa > Arthropoda > Insecta > Coleoptera > Chrysomelidae > Gonioctena > Gonioctena quinquepunctata. The sequence goes on along the minus strand of JAFIRS010003245.1, from coordinate 49,990 downwards.
AATAGGACACTTGACGTGTTCACCGAACTTACGCATAATGTCAAACAGATTTTCATTTTCTTTAAAGGGCACGCCTTGTATTTCTAGGTTATTCGCTCGAGTCTGCTGCTCCAAGAGATCCACTCTGGTATGTAGTTGGGATACTTCTATTTTCAAATTAACATTTTCTCGGTTCACTTTTTCCAATGACGCTATTTTCTCGTTCACTCTATTCATAGCGGTTTCGAAAGTGCTGATTTGATTGCTACAGAAATTGACAGAGTCCATAACGTCCTCATGTTTCTTATTGAGAGATCGCAGATTTTCTTGGATATCTTTCAATATCATAGTGACTGAAGAAGGTACAGATTCCATATCAGTATCATTGCTTTCGGTTCCAATCACGTCCCTACATCTTGGGCATATCCAGTGCACTCCATGCATAAGAAATTTATTAAGATCTTGTTTATTAATATCTACACATTTACCGTGGTAAAACTTTCGACAATCCCCTGTACACTGCAACCCAGGAGATTTATTGTTTATACCTGAAGTACATGATTCACAAACGGGCATCTTGAAGCAAAAAGTGTAATTCTTTTTTCCCACGTCGAGCCGTCGTCGGAGACCAGCAAATCGAGGATAAAAACTACACCTGTTTCTTCTGGATATACTACACTATTGAATGTTAAATGCAATTATTAGGACTAATAGACGTTCTACTGAATATTAATTTTCACCAATATTTCGGTATGACTCTTACACAGTAGGTGTGAAATTTTCACGGAATTTAGATAAGTATTTCCACTGTATTAGAAACAATTTTAGGGAGCGACCAACACAATGTATGATCAACTCAACGTTAAACTCATAGACTATGTATTGTATTTTATCTATTTTATGAATTTTATGCAAAAGACTTTTTTTAATGTATGTTTTATATTGCTTGTATATTTGTTCAATATATCTTTTATACATGAACACATTGATTTTATACATAGGTATTGCCCATTCCACCACGCTTTTTTCCTAATTCAGAAACTAGTGCATCCAGCTTGCTTCTACTAATAATAATGATGCTTATTTTCTGCATGAATTTTTACATTTAACTGATCGCCTGATTCATTTGATTCATGAAACTTATTGAATTTATTTGTATGAAAACAGATTGAAAATGACAAGACGTTGCTATTCTCTCTTTATTATCCCAGCAAAAAATGTATCTCTGGCCAACAACACATATAGCCCTGGAAATCACATGCATTTTTGGGAGTATTTTTTTAAACCTGGAGTAATATTATTCGTTAGTTTACGTTGTGCTGCAAATGAATTGGCGATTCTGGTCCTGTTTAGCGGTCGCTATGGGTCGCGACGCTCGCGTCTTTTAAGGTAAACAATGATGTTGAAATTATTTTTTAAAAGCTAATATTTTATTTTCATCTTTTTTATACTATTATAAGTATTTTAAAACAATTCTGGCAGGTTATAATCGGTCGCAAATCAGTCTGGCCAATTTTTAAAATTGTAAAAAAACTATTTTGAGTATTTTTTTTAATTAGTTACGTTACGAAATGATAATATAAACATTAATGAATATTATAAATTAGTCTGGCACCTATTTGTCGGTGTTAACATTGTCTGGCAAGTTAATCAAGCGTCGCGAGCCATATCGACCGCAAAGCCACGGCCAGAATCGCCATTTCGTTTTCAGCACAACTCAAACTAACGAATAAATATTATTCCAAGTTTTAAAATATCACCTATAAAAAATGCATGTGGTCTCCAGGACTAATAGACATTGTTAATCAAGATGAGCCGATACTGGCCTTCATCCATAACATAACGAGGACACGAAATTTTCAAAATATTTTTAATGGATTCTACAGCTTGTAAGAAGTCGGTTGGAAATTTTCCTTCTTTTTTTAATTTTCTAAAAAAAAAAAATATTTAAAGTCGGCAAAATTCAAATGGATTCTTTCTAGCGCCTTTGCAAAATGTTGTGATGTAATCACCCAATCAATCCCACAGTTGACAGCTCCAATCAATTTTGCAACGTTGCCATATTTTCATATCTCAGGCCGCGCGTAATCACCCAATCAATCCCACAGTTGACAGCTTCAATCAATTTTGCAAAGTTGCCATATTTTCAAATCTCAGGCCGCGCCTCCATAACAAGAATAAATGATTGGCTTTCTCGTTATCAGAAATCGTTGTGATGGACCACAACGATTCATAATACCAAAAATAACACTGTACACTCAACAATATATTGTTTTATGACAGATCGAATGTTTTTACCCCCTTCAAATCCTCCATCGTCGCTTGACATTGCGAATAGTGTTCGAGATACATTTATAGTTAAACGGCAATGTTGCCAAGTTTCTTAACTTGGCAACATTGCCGTTCAACGTCACACTCAACTCGATTACGCCTATTGGCTGCTCGGTCGTTTACGTCACAAAGAGCGCCAAATTCGCTGATTTTCAAAAACGAATGGGATCTGCTGTAATTGAAATTTGACTCGAAAAATGTTGTCTGGGTACATTCATAGATGCGTTATGTATTTTAAGCGATAATAATGTATCGTGTCCTCGCCTATTCAAGAGTGTGCTACTTTCAATCAATGACATGGTTCTAAAATGTATATCAATAAATCCACATTTTCAATGAAAAATCTCCTTGTTATCCAGTGTGTCTTCTTACGTCATCTACATACAGGAAAAAAATATTATTAATTTTATGAAAAAAAGGTTTAATTTTATAAAAAGTTCTGCTTTCTGAGGAAATAATATCCGACTATTAAAACTTTAAATAGCATGTACAGGTTCAGAAAATAGAAAAATGCATAATTGGCCCAAGAGATAAATAGGTACTGTTAATTTTTATTTTAGAGCAAAATGCAAAATTTAACAGAAAAATATTACTTCGATTTGAAATTACAGTAAAACCGAATATAACGACATCGTTTATAACGACAGATCGGTTATAACAACCGAATGGCAAGGTCCTGGCTGAATATATATATAAACTAATAAGTACACATACCGCCTATAACGACATCGGATACAGCGACATATCGCTTAAAACGACGAAACTTTATCGATATTCATCGGCTAGTCATCGGCTATAACGACCAACCGTTTACCTATTCCAGCAAAATAAAACATTACGAACAATTTTCACCTTTATACTAATAATATGAAGGAATATTTTGCTATAGAACCTCTTTCCCGCTCTTTGCCATTTGACCTTGCATGTTTTACGACTTATTCAGTGCGATAGTTGACCGCGTGAATTACAGGTTGATTTTAAAACTTTTGGTTTAGATCGTGTGTTTACGCGTTACTATGTCGCAAAAAAGAAATAGGAAAGTGTTTGATATTGAAGAAAAATCACAAATTATATGGAGATTAGAAAATGGCGAGTCAAATAGTGAAATTGCAAAGGAATGTGGAGTCTCACACTCTACGATATCAACGATTTGGAAGGATAGAGATAAAATAAAGGCTCTTTTCGAGAACAACTCTTTGAAAATTAAACGATCGAGGACATCTGAACATAAAGTTATTTGAAAACAAGTTCATATGCATAACCTATCCCCATACTACAAACAGACATAATATATACATACATACTTGTGTATATTGCTTATGACAACTATTGGACATAACGTCCGAAGTATACGGTCTCTTCAATGTCGTTATATCCGGTTTTTACTGTATATCTAATTTTGAATCCATTGCTCTCTCTTTTATATTTCTAAGAAGTGCATTTTTAAATAACTAAAAAATTCATTTGCATCTTTTCCAATTTTTCTTTTCCTAAAAACCCTCGTCGGACTATTAGGAACATTTAAAAAAAATGCCAAATCGATCCAGTCGTTCTTAAGTGATGCGCTTACCAAGGAATTTTGACATTCATTTTTATTATATAGATTTGCTTAAGAAATGTTAATTGCAGCAATATTTGTTATTTAAATGGTTGATAATAACATGATCATTCATTTTCCAAAATACAATATAGTAACAAGCATTCCAAGCGTAAAATTTAAACAAATTTACATTTCATTAATTTTTCCCTCACTGCAATTTGTCCGATAATCCACGTTCCTTTCAATACAGGAGCCGAAAAAATGTTTAATACATTTCCAATCATGTCAGAAGTTATATCTGATTTTCCCCAATCACCCTCTCCAAATGTGAATATTTCGAAATGGCCGTCATAGGTATACAACCCGTTTCAAAATAATCGAGAGGGGTCAGATCCGGAGACCTAGCGGGCCAGGATAGATCCTTATATCTGTCGATTACTTTTGCATTGAAAATATCATTTAGGTATTGTATCACATCCTTCGTACTGTGGCATGGTATCGATTTAAATTAAGATATAATTTTCGTATTTCATTTGTCTCTGAAATAATAACTGAGGCTACTTTCTCTTGAGACGATTATGATTTTTCTGACCCTCTGAACACATGTTATTCCAAGTTTTAATAGTCATTATTATTTTTTCAGGCAGCACAACTTTTTATAAGAGGTAACATTTTCTTATAACATGAATATAAAATAGTTTCCATGTGTGGAGAACTCAAATAGATGCAACTGTTTGAGGATGAACTATGGAATTATAATTAATTGAAATATAAAGTACTATATTAGCGGTGCTTGTAACGTGTTACATGACGTCACGTTGTAATTGAGCCGAGCAAAAGGCAACTTTATCTATTTGTTCACAGAAAATGGTTTCTGGAAAAGCTTGATTATTTATAAAACGGATATCATGTCTCTTGATAATTGTTGTTATTGTAGGATACTTTAGATTCCAATTATAATGATTGACATTCATGAAACGAACATGTCAAAAGATGGGTAGATAGTTAATGACCCCTTTTTAAACCTCCCTCGTATTTTCTCGGGGACGTCAAATATTTCAAGAATTGATCTTGAATGACCTGAAATCATTCTTAACGAGAATAGCAATAAAAATAATCAACATGATAATTTGATCAGCGCCTTTTGAGAGGAATCCAACGCTATATTGCAATCCCCATTTCAATCATTTTCAAACTTATTACACCTAAAATATCAAATATTTTATTGTAAATGAACGTTTTTTTTTTAATTAAACAATCGATAATGATATTACGGTGAAAGAATTTTCAAAAGCGTACCTTCTAACTTCAACCCGTTCAAGATACTCCAGATATAATAAAATTGACAAAAAAATCATATGCGCCACGAAAGTGAAAAAATATGACCACGTATTCAGAGTTTCATGTAGAATAAAAAAAATCAAATTATACAATTTCCGGTGAAACCGGAAGTGCTGAAAAAATGACCGATATGTCAAAGTGTGCTTAGTATGCTGTACATCAAACTCACTAAATTTTGTTTTGATAGCTCTAGAAAGAACGATAGAAAAGGGGGTGGGATTGTATTTGTAACTTTCGAACCATAAGAGTTCTTAGAAGGTCGAGGAAAAATTCAGAAAAATTGGGTCCCGGTTCTTGTGATATTGGGAAAACCTTGAATCATATTTATTTATATTTCTGTTATTTAAAAAAATATCGGAAAATGTAAAAAAAAAAATTATATATCTATATGAAATGGCAATCAGATTTCTAATGCTTTATATAATTTTTTTTCAAGGATTTGGAGTTTTTTAGTTTTTTGCGATTATTTTGTATTCTTAATTCATAGGCGTATTCACACCAAAGTTAAAATATAAAAATGAACCAATTTCTTTTGTAGTCCAAGATCCCAGAGCCGGCAAACCTACGTCATTTTAGCAAAGCTGAAATTTTTAGTATGAATACTGTGATATGTAGTTGAGAACGTATGCGTACTTGCTAGCCTGAAAGCGGGGCCCTTTTAGAAGGTACAAAAAACTTTACTCAGCTACATTAAATTATGGTAATATTTTGACACTTAATATACTGAGACAGCCGAGCGGTCAAAGGCGCCAGATTCAAGAGATTTAAGCTGTGGATCTCGAAAAAAAGCGCGCGGGTTCGAATCCCACCACCACCTGAAGGTCTTTTTTTAATTTTTCCCTTCGAAATTAAGAAATGATTTGTTGTATTTATTTGTTTTGAATATTCGTCCCCAAACAAATCATTTCTCAATTTCCAAGGGAATTTTTTTTAAACCGTCAGGTGGGTGGTGGTGTGGTTCAAACCCACGCAGAGCTCATAAATCTGTGAAATCTTAGACCGCTCGGCTATCTCGCTATATTAAGTGTCAAAATAATACCATATTTTAACAACATAGGTGAATAATGTTTTTATGTTCCTTTTGTACTTGCTACCTGCAAAAGGGCCCCTTTTTCAAGCTAGCAAATACGCATAGATAGATAGATAGATAGATATCTTTATTCGTTCGGTTAATTTACATACCTCATAGAAGTGTAGAACATGTCAAATAAATAAATAATCTTAAATATAATTACAATTACAATGATTACGGTAAAATATTTACATGTATGTCGTTTCATACTGCCTGTCATAATAAAATCATTGAAAATGTATAAAATTGAGAAACTTGCACAGATATTAAAAGGGAAAGTAATCAAATCCCAATTACCAGACTTGTCGAATAAACGAAATAATGGGTTTCTAAATAAACATACTCTAATAGGTACCGATATACACTTACACAGACACCTTTGTGTATACACATACATAGTAAGTTGTCTTTATTCGTTCTGTCGAATAATATACCTCATAGAGGTGTGGAACATGTCAAATAAATAATCTTAAATATTACATTAGGGTAAAATGACTTAAGTAAGTATTTATATACATAATAATACATTTAAAAAATTATGAGATTCACCCGCAAATTAATTCCAGTTATCCAGAATAAATTGCAGGATGAATACATTGAAATTAAAACACTCACATATTAAAACTAATCAATTTTTTGTATCATAGACTTTCCATATTATGTTGAAAATACTCTTCAATTTTATAAAAAACATTTTTACTCAAAAAAACTTTGAGTCTTTTTTTTAATAATTCCATTTTCCATTAACCTAATGTTATTTGGTAGCTTATTCCACCCTTAAAAATATTTATTATTCAAAACAAAATTAATTGATTCATATATATATATAAAGAGATAACTGTTTATTTTCACCAAACTGGGTTTGCAACTTTCGTGACGGGCAACTTTAAAAATTTTCCTCACACATTTTTTCTGAAGAATAAGTACTCTCTGTATGTGGGAAGAGTTTTCCCAAAATATTACTCCATAACGGAGTTTGGACTGTACATATGCGTGATACGACATTAGAGCAGCATTCACATTAATATTTTCAGAGAGTACATATAAGGCATATGTATATTTTGATAGATCTCGAGTCAACTGATCTATATGAGATTTCCAATCTAGACGATGATCTATTATCACCCCCAAAAAGGGCATATTTCTGGATGTTTCAACTACTGCATTGTCGATTACTATGTTTAATGCGTTGTTTTTTTTTCTATCAAAATGCATAATTTTGGTTTTATTTACATTTAACAAAAGATTATTGTCTGAGAACCATCCATTTAACTTTTGTAAATTTTCATTGACCGTTGCAACAGCCGACAATGAGTTATCTTCATTGATGATCAAGGATGTATCATCTGCATACAATATAACAGCTTGCTTAACTATTTCTGGAAGTTCGTTCGTGTATAAAATGTACAAAAGTGGGCCTAAAATTGAACCCTGTGGTACCCCTCTTTTAATTATAGCCATTTCTGATTTAATGAGGTTTCCGCTTTCATCCTTTTCTACCACAAATTGTTGTCTGTTACATAGATAAGATGCAAGCAGTCTATGCGCCACTCCACGAATTCCATATTTTTCCATTTTGTCCAGTAATATCTCATATTCCACACTATCGAAGGCTTTCGAGAGATCTAAGCACACTGCTAAAGTGCACTTGCCATCATTTTAAGCATCAAGAATTTTTTCCAGAGCTTTATAAATTGCCAATGCCGTTGTTCGTCCCTTTCTAAAGCCGTTTTGACATTCCGTTATAACTTTATTTTTTCTAAAAAGTTCATCAGTCGTTTATGAATCAGTTTTTCTGGGATTTTGCTCAAATTGGGAAGCAGAGATATAGGTCTATAATTTTTTAACTCATCTTTTTTTCCTTTTTAAATATGGCTTTTATGTGAGCTACTTTCAATTTTTCCGGAAAGATTCCCGTTTCAAAACAGAGATTCATAATATAAGCCAAAGGAATTGCTATGAAATCTGCTACATTCTTCAGGAGTGAAATAGGAATTTCATCGAAACCCACTGATTTCTTATTTTTTAAGCTATTTATGCATTCAATTATTTCTAAAGGAGTAACTTCATCTAGAAATATACTATTGGGACAGTAATTTGGTATTTCACAAGTAGTATTGGATTCAGTTCTTACGTTTGGACATGCATTCAAGAAATAATTATTTGCCTGATCCAAGATACTTTTTCTTTCGCAGTCAAAGTGATTAAAAATATTTTTTTTCATTGAGCTCTTCTTTGTTATATTATTCATCAAACCCCAGGTGGCCTTCCCTTTATTTTCCGCTGTGTTTATTACTTCCAAGCTATTTAGCACTTTCGCTTCCTTAATAACTGTTTTCAAAATTTACTATAATATCTATAATACTCCTTGGTTACTAGTCCTCTACTAAGTTTTTCATATACTTTGTTTATTTTAATTTATTTCTGTTATCCATTGTTCTAATTCTTTTTTGGCATGATTCTGTTCATTAGTCCAGAAATAATATTTAGAAACAAGGAATATGCCTCATTTGCATCTGAATTTTTGAGGACTACGTCCCAGTTTTCAGACTGCAGCTCATCTCTAAAATGTTTTAATTTTGTTTTGGAGAATATTCTTTTAGTTTGATATGTAACTTTTTTAGTGGAAACCATATTTTCCAGGTTTACTATTTGACCATGGTGATCAGACAAGGCTGTAACTAACACTTCACTCTCCACATCCTCGAAGTTTACGAAAAAATTATCAATAAGCGTTGCAGTCTTCTTTGTTACCCTTGTTGCCTCAAATATTGTTTGATGAAAATTATGGGAAAGGAGTAGCTCTAAAAATTCGATAGATGTGTTGTTTTTTTTAAGAGATTTATGTTAAAATCTCCACATAGAACAATCTTATGATCACCAAAATTTGTGAGCAACTCCTGAAGAATATTTTCAAAACTTTCCATGAAGACATCTATTCTACCCAAATTTGAACGATAAAAACATAAAATAACCAATTTCATCTGTCTACATTGCACACAAGAGTATTCAATATGACCTTCTATACACTTTTCCTTTAAAACATTTAAATTTTCAAAATTATCTTCTCTTGTATAGATACAAGTGCCTCCATGAATCATATCCTTCCTTGAGAATGAAGACAATAGTTTGTATCCTGTCAGTTTGGTAATTTCTTCTTCATCTGGTTTCATCCAGTGTTCAGAGAAGCATAGTACTCGAGGTTTTATATGCATGGTATCAACATAAAGTTCTATATCTAAAATTTTATTCTTTATACATTGTATGTTCTGATGAAGAATGACTAATTTATTTTCTTGTTTGCTCTTTGTCACATTTCCATGAATATTTAAATTAGACTCGAAAAAACTGCAACAATCCCGAGTTATCCAATTTTGTGTTATGCTCGACCGTCTTTATTGTTTTCAATACAACAGAAGACTTGAATGAAGAAAGAAAATGATTTTGTTTCTTCACAGATTTCAAATTTGTTATTGTCTTCATTCTCGTCAAGGAGATATTTTATAGAAGAGTTTCTGTTTGCCGACTTGAAACGTTTCACAGCTTTAGTAATATTGTTATGTATTCTATAGTCTGAGTTTGTATCAAGACTGGATATTATAATTAAGTTCGTAGTTCTACCTAAAGATAGTAAATGTTTCATTGCAATATTAAGTGTTTTGGTATTACTGATATTTTGAGTTTTGAACATATTTAATATAACATTTATAATATAATATCAAGATATCATTCTTCAATTCATTTTCACAATCCGAGCTTTGCAGGATGACAGAGTTTTGGAACGACTCCATCTTTTCATCATTTGCTTCGTCAGGTATCGATTTAGATAGCTCCACTTTTCCTGCTTCATTTCGGCTAAATTCTTGACTTTCCTTTTTTTGAATGCCACTGTTTTTCATTGTCATAATCTCCTTTGGAATTTCCATGGGTTTTTTTTTCTTCTCAGCTGTTTTACCTATGCCTCTTTTATCAAACCTGGATTGCTTGACTTTGTTCTTCTTGCCCTTATTCTTATTGGAATTGTAGTGAATGAATCCCCCAACGGTATCCAGTTTGAGACAACCTTTGTCCATCGACAGCTCTTCACCTGAGCTTGTATCTTTCTTTTGGTTCATGTTTAATATTTCACTTTTCAGATCTTTCAATTCCAAGTAATTATTTTCATTTTCCATAGAAAGTGTTTCTATAGAAATTTTCATTTTTCCAATTATATCAGACGTTCTTAACTACATAACACACTATTCATACTCAAAATTTCAGCTTTTCTAAATTGACGTTTGCCGGCTCTGTGATCTTACTCTATTGGATAATTAATATATAATACATGAAAATTAGGAAAATCAAACTAAATTACAGGTATCCCAATAGTGAATCAAAGAAGTAATTGGGAAAGTCCAATAACAAAATATTTTAGAATCTGTTCAAAAAATGCATTTTGCATATCGAGATTATAAAGTCTCTATCACATTATGTATTTTTCCTCTGAGTGCTCTCTAAAGCATTTTCAATTTTCTATCGAAGGTCAATAATGGAGTTTGGAGTGTTATACACTTCATTTTTGAAAAGGGAAACATTCTCAATTGAATATTGATAGAAAGTTTTTTTTTTTGTGAATTGATAAATCCACGATTAAAATGAAGTTATGTTTATATTTTCAACAAACCAAACTTCATTTTTATTCAGGTATTCGCATAAATAAATATCAAGTGGATTAAATTCCGGTAAACTAGTAGGTCATGACAATGGACATATTGTTTCAATCCTTTTATTTGAGGATATTTCATTCAGATAATCTACAATAACTCTGAAAATGTGTGAATCACATCTATTTTATTGTAACAGTGCTCCTAGCTGTTAGTTGATTGGAAGATCGCCCAATATTTCTTGCAAGATTTCAACATATTTTTGACCAGTCAATAAAACAGTGGCCAAGTGATTTATTACCAACAAATCGCAGAGAGAACTTTTTTTTTGCTCATTCCCAAAATTGGAAGAAATTGAAAATTCTTTTGAAAATCATCCAAGATGGAGAGGTGTTGGGAATTTCAATATGGACCATTTGAACAGTTACTAAAATTTTATTCTCTCCCGAATGTTGATAATTTTTATTTCAAATTTTGATTAACTGCTGGAACATCTGAATAACTAGTAATTTCGTACATATTGCCAAACACAATTGGGTTCATTTTCTCAAAAAATCAATTTATCAAAAAGTAACTGTAAATTAAATCGACAATCGAATTACCAGGAATTTATTTCTAAAACACCTTGTGTGAGACACCTATGAACTTAGTACAAACCATAATCGCAAAAAATGTACAACAATATCCAGGTCAACCTTAAAAAAATTGGTTGTGAGTGGCCCAGAATGCATGAATCGTTGGATTAAATATCTGCTGTTGCTGTTTCTTAGGAAAAATCTTGAAAATACTGAATTTATCTCTCAAATGGCAACAGAAACAAAATGTTAATAATTTTTTATCAAGTCTAAGTTGAATTCATAATCCAGATTTCAATCCTCCATTATGATTTTCTCGCATGGGGGCAGTTAATATTAAAATGTGAACACCTTTTTCAGTATTTTCAGAATATTTTAAAATGTAACGAAAAGAAAAGTTATATTTTCACTTACACACGACTCTGTGAATCTCCACACATCGACAGAGGCTCCCAACACAATTTTTTAGGGTTATTTAACGGCCTTCAGACATTATACTCTTGTAGAAAATGCATAGAGAAGAAAACAACTCAAAACAAAATCCGACTCTGAACCAGATGATAATAAACAATTGAAATTAGAAATTGATCCTCAACCGATTTTGATTTTGCTTACTAAATGAGACAGTCAAGAAAAAAGAGCTCGAATATTTTGGTCCATAATTTCAAACTGTTTCTACACAATACTGACCAGATAGTCATCCCCTGACCCGTATGTTGAAGACCCATCCCTTATACTCAGTTCCATGTTAATAGATTATTCGTTTCTAAATGTCGAAAAAACTGTCAGACAACGTTCACTTTTCCTTAGTGAGGACTGTGAAGTTATATATGCACATTTAAAATGAAATGATGCACTGATCGGTGTAAACAAATATATTTATCTGAGATTCTTCTTGTGTTCTTTCGCCATTTAGAAACGAATAATCTCTAACATTTATCCGAATGTTGGAAGAATCCAGAAAAGAGAAAGCAACGCCTGGTCATCTTTGAAAAAATATCCCAGCCCCCCTACTAAAAAAAAAACGCAAACCTTGTACAGACCATTGTAAAATAATCCACTAACCACAATTTCAGGAACACATATTCAGAATGACGGGAAGAAGGCATAGTAGTAAACGCTGATGCTGATAGCTCTTGGTATCTTGGTTTCTTACGCTGTACGTAGTCCAACGCTAAAAGGTGACACCAAGGTTCTGGTGACAGAGCGCTTGTAGGAAAAGGCGCTGCCAAGCGCCAAAGTCTCGGATATAAACTCATCACAGGAACCTGAGAGGTTCTGAACGCAACGATATTATTTCCTAGGGTAAATTTATGCATGAATAGTACTAACCGTTTTTTTTTGCCTGTAAGTATTGGTATCGGACTCGAATACAGTACCTGCAGTCGAAGATGGTGTAACGGGATGTAGAAAATAACATCTGACTGCTGGAAACTGAAATATTTATGTCAAAATAATGTTAGATGTAATATGTAGGATATATGTAGTCGATAGCGATAATCATATGTAGTTTTAGTACATAATTATTCACAATTTGCTGAATTCTGAATTTGTGACTATACTAGACTTCAGCATCTATTGTTTTTGTTTCAAATGAGATAATGATTTAAATATGATGTTTTATTCGAAACAAATTTAATCGTTTGCGCTGAATTGCTCCATAGGATATAAATAAAACTGGTAGAACACTCATCTTTGGGTTGGCATCCATATGACTTTGACATCCATGTTAATCCTTAATCAATTGCTCTATCTTAGGTGGCAGCAAATAAAAATATTGGCGATAATTATTGAAAATGACTACTGCATAAGGATCCCACATTTGTGTCTAGCTTATAGTATTGAACATTTCAATATGCATTATTTTTAAAAAGAGTTTTGATAACTAATTCTTTCAAAATACTGAACTCATCGTTTTGAAAAAACTGTCCAGAATTATTGGCAATTATTTCTTTGAATCTAAATCTTTTCTATTACTGATTCAAATCTGGCTCCTTTCCTATGCTAAAGAAAATTTAATTAATTTAAATTGTTGAAATGTAAATGAAAAGTAGTCTCCAGACTTCAGGAAAAAGAAAATGAAATGGATTTGTTATCGAGAAAAAAAAAATTGGGATCCTCTCGATAATTTGAAAACATTGACAAGCATGAAGGAAATAAACTAATAGTCTACATATTTTCTACCATGGTTCTATTTGATTTTGTGGTCGTTATGAAATTTGAATTCAGCAACTCATTCAGCTCCTCAAAACATTCCTCCAATGAAGAATGAAAACGTTCATCTCAAGAATTTCAAAAGAGTTGATTTTTCTACCGTTTGGATTAACTTTTCGGATTTTCTTGAAATACCTAGAGCGTTTAAAGTGTATTTACTTTGCGGAATGTTTTTGTGACTTCTCTGTCCGACTTGTATACTGCTTCGACTGACGAAAAAAAATCGAAATGGTTTTTTTCCATTACATTTTTTGACCATTTCGAATAAATCTCTAGACGAAGCATTATGCTAAGGTTATAAGCCCAAAAAAGCTTTCTAGGATAACAGACATATTCGACCCACTCAAATCTCATTAAAAGTGTACACACCTTCAGAATAAAGGATCGCCAAATAATCTGGTATTCTAGAAACACAATTTGAGTTTGTTACCTTTCGAATACTTTTCGTACAACTGCACATTTATCATTAAACTTAGTGGATGTATCTATAACTTCTAAGTTCTTTTTATCAGTGTATATAATATAGGAGAATCTACGTACTAATCAAAATCTATAAGCTCAAAACTATTCAGATAATCAAATAAACTCCTGTATGTGCTAAACAAATTATTAAGAAAAATAATAGATGGTTGGCTTCGATTGACTAAAGTTAGTGAAAGATACCACCAAGCCATCCTAAATTTTCGTAGTGTCATAAACATTTTCGATTAGGTAATGAGTTTTTTAGAATAGACCCATAACTAGGTTTTTAGAAGCAATATAAGATGTTCATACGTATATGGGTATATCTCCGTGTTATCTAGACGAAAATATATATTAAATTCTTAAATGTATATTACCAGAGTACAATTTATTTAAAGGACCAATTTGAATTCATAAAATTGTTATATTAAATATGTTATATATGATTTGTTATGATATACTCTACATTACTTTTATATTATTTATATACTTCATTGAATTTTTCAGATGTTAAAGCATATGATATTGTAGTAATATTGATATGTACAAGTATTTGTAAGTTTTAATAAATGTATTCCAGTTGTAAATTATTTTAATTTTTCACCCAATAGTTTGGTCTCTGAATCAGATGACTGGTTTCAAAATATAACGAGGACCAGTGAAATTGGCGAATTATTGTTTTTTAACGAGTTGTATTTATAAGGAGAATTCAATTATTATTTTCGGATAAACTTTTCCATTATGAAAAAAAAATTTTTGTAATTAAAATGAAATTATCTATCTTGAAGAATAACTCCACAAAACAATAGTCAATGGTATGAAGTATGAAGCACACAGTGCAAAATATACCACCATAAACCTACCAGAACCATTTGCGAATTTTGAATTTCCAATTATGCCATAATTTGTCGCTAATTATCGCTAATTTATTACCACAATTATAAACTTGTCGCTCATCGTTTTTTTTTTAATCCATGGTTCTGCTAGGTTCACATGAAGCTGGCAGAACCACGTCGTACCTATCTACTTATGGAAAATACTAATACAACCATAATATGTCGCTAATATATCGCTAATTAATTACCACTTCGAAAAATTTGTCGCTCTTCATTTTTTTTTAGTCATGGTTCTGCTAGGTTTATATGAAGCTAGCAGAACCACTTCATATCTATCTAATTAGGAAAATATTTTGTGGCAATTTGTCACTAATTTATTACCACAAATAGAAATTTGTCTTCATTTTTTTTTATGTGAAAAAACAGTATTTTATCGAAATTGAGCGATAAATGAAATATGGAGTGCTGACGACACAAAAAAAAATCATAAATATTTATTCAGTCTCTGTCTCTGTCCGATAGCATTGTGTTAACATATGGTATTCCCGCAGTGTTGCCAACGACCCAAAACAAAATACATAAATATTTTACCTATGCACTGGTTTGATTGTTCAGTTGGCAGCGCGTCTCTGTCCGATAGCATTGCGTCCCGCAGTGTTGCCAGTTTATTTTAATTTCATAAACACTAGTTATCATATTTGGCTCAAAATTAAAACGAAAGAAAGACACATTAAAATGGGGCCATTTTCGTTTCATAATGAAGCGTTATAAGAAGTTATTGATAATATGCGATAATAAATAATGTATGTTAACCATTTGCTCTCTGGATGCATATTGTTATTCACTCAATCCTCTTAACTATATATATATATATATATATATATATATATATATATTTTCTCTTTATTTAGTTGAAAAACTAATTCATTTACAATAGTACATACATTGTCACATTATAAATAAAATTAAATTAACATGAAAAAATACAAACAGCCTGATTAAAAATACATAAATACATTGTCACATTATAAATAAAATAAAATTAACATGAAAAAATACAAACAGCCTGATTAAACATACATACATATAGATAAAAGTTACATAAAAAAGTCATACACAATAATATACTAATTTTTTATTAAGTAATCCTTCAATCGTCTTTTGAATGTATTTATCGAACCACTCTCTTTAATTTCTTGTGGGAGGTCATTAAAACAATCTACTCCTTTATAAAATAATGAATTATGTGTACTATTTTTTTTATATTTTTCAACCTTTATGTCGTTTCTGTTTCTTGTGTTATACTCATGTATGTCAGCCACATAAGTTAATTTATTCTGTAGATATACAGGTGAATATCCAATTTTGATTTTAAAAATAAAGATTAGTGTTTGGTACTCGAAGAGTTTCTTCACTGGTAGCCATTGAAGGGTTTGCAACATATTTGCTATCGGTGTTATCCTCGAACATTGTAAGATTATTCGCATAGCACGATTCTGCATCTTTTGTAGTCTGTTTATTTCATTTTGATTGAGAAAAAATAGAATGGTAGAACAATAATTTAAATGTGGAAGGATTATGGAGTTGTATACTAATAATTTAGACCACTGGCTGAGATATGGGGAACATCTTCTTAAATAGTTGATTTTGTAAGCTACTGTTTTGATAATCTGATTAGCATGTTCTTTGAATTTTAATTTATTGTCAATAGTTACACCCACAGTTACACGAATTTGTTTACCTTTTCTATATCACTGTCATTCAATCGTAGAAGTAGGTTTTCATTATTATGCTCTTTATGTTTCCCTAATAACATCCATTTTGTTTTATTTGCGTTCACCTTTAGCAGATTTGCACAGCAATATCTATACACCCTTTCAAGACTAGCGTTCATAGTATCAACACACTCATGTACATCTTTACTACTAAAGTACAGTAGGGTGTCGTCGGCAAATAAGTGAATTTTACATTCTTCTGCTATGGTTACAATGTCATTTAAATATATTAGGAATAAAATGGTCCCAAAATAGACCCTTGGGGTACTCCTATATTATTTTGCATTTTATCTGAATAAACTTCATCTAGTTTCAACCTTTGCTGTCTATTGCTTAGATAATTCATGATCCAGTTTAGTGCTATTCCATCAATACCTACGCTTTCAATCTTTCTAATCAGTCTGCATCTATCTACCGTTTCAAATGCTCTTTGAAGGTCAAGAAATACTGCAATAGTATACTGATTGTTTTCCTCACTTTTCTTCCAGTCTGTTAAAACACATTGTAACGCAGTTTCACAACTATGTTTGCTCCGAAAACCCAATTGATACTCACATAGGACCCTATTACTCTCCAAATAATCCACTATCTGCTCATATACAGCCTTCTCCAATACTTTAGCTGTAGCATTAATCATGTTTATTGGTCTCAATTGAATAGCTTGGTTTGTATTTGGCACTTTTGGTATAGGTATAATAGTAGATAGTTTTGATTCAGTTGGTACTTCACCTCTCTCTAAAGAACTGTTGATAATGTTCAACAATGGATTACAAATGGCACTGAAACACTTCTTCAGAAGTTCTACACAAATTTCATCGGGGCTACTTTTATTTTTCAAAGAACCAACAATTCTTTCTAGATCTACCATATTGATAAGACTAAAGTTGGACAATTTATTATGAGTTATTCTTTTAGTAATAGGAAAGCTATGAGAAAATTTGTTGTCAATTCCATCAGTTATATTTATTATACTTTTGATATAAAATGTGTTCAGGCCATCTGGTATCAAAGTCATATCAGAAATTATTTCACCATTGCCAAAATCAATAGTTGTAAGATTGTATTCTTTGTTATTATTCGGTACTAATGTCTTCAGTGTTTTCCACATTTCAGTAGGATTGTTCTTATTTGAGTCAATCTTTGTCTCTAAATAGTTCTTCTTCTCCTGTCTAATTGTTTTCACTGCTATATTTCTTTTTGTTTATACTTCTCCCAATTATCCGTTGTTTTATTGACTGCATAATGTTTGTAACTCATATCCCTTTCTTTTGTAGCTTGCCTCACCTTCTCATTCCAGAATTCCTTATAATGTCCAAAGATCTTGACCGGTTTTTTTGGAGCGACTTCATTCAAAATTGACAATACATTGTCCAAAAATTGTTCATATCTATGATTTAAATCCCTCTCTGTGTAGTTCCATTTTATAAGTTTTAGTTTTGACTCAATTTGTTCATAATCAATATTTTTTCCCCTAGTTTCAATTTTGAATGTTTTTGTGTCTTTTGGTAGAATATTTGGTAATGATATTTTTATATTATGGTGTGTACTTATTTTTGGTGAATCAAATACAGTAACATCTAAGTCAGTATTCGTGAAAACTAGATCTATCATTGACCCTCCTGTAGCAGTTAAATGTGTGATCTCATCAACTAAGTTCGAAAAACCCATGTCGTCCATAAAGTTCTTTAGTCTTATAGTATTTGTATTTGATTCTAAACAATTCAAATTAAAATCACCACAAATAATTATTCTAGAATTTCTTTCAGTTACATTTTCTTCGCACCAATCTTCAAACAATTGCAAAAATTGTGCTATGCTACTACTGGGAGACCTGTATAAAACAAAGACAATATAAGTTTTTTTTTGGAATAAAACCGATACTCCCGTTAACCAAAACACTTTATCAATGCATTCCTTGAACACTTCAACTATCTTTAAACTTTTTTCAGTCAATATTGCAGTTCCACCTGTATGTCTACTACTACTATCGGTTCTAGTCAATATATAGTTTTCTATATTAATTTCTGAATTGAATATATCGTCAGTAACATGGGTTTCGGACAGACATACTATTGAGGGTTTTTTTATACCCACAAAAGTCCTAATTTCATCAATATGTGCAGGTACACTTTGAGCATTGAAATATAAAATAAAATTATTTAAAGTGAAGTTATTGTCTATACAGGATGTTTTCGGACATCTGTTGTTTCTAAAAAAGAATCATCATGAATGACAGTGGAATTTTCAGTATTGTTATCTGATTCTGCTTGACTAGGACGAACACTATTAGTACATTCAATATTACTAGTTTTTTTTCAAGAGCAGTTTCATAAACACTTTCATTGCCGATCTTATTTGAAGGACTGTTCTCTTTTATACCTCCACTTCTATCTATCATTTCTATTATTCTTTTCATCAGTTTAACTTTACCTACATACTTAAACATAAGAAATTTTTTAAATAAAAAATTTGAGTAATTCAATATTGAATTGACATGCAAAAATACAATATTTTTCATTTCCTTAACGTCATGATGAATTTTTATATTAATATCATCAATAAATTTGTTTAGTACTTTTCGGTTTGCCCATCGAGGGATTGAGAAAATTATAACATTTGTTCTCAAGCTTACCTCCTTAAGTGCGTCAAATATGTTTTCATTTACCCCTTTACCTCTCATAGCATTTGTCAAACCTGCTGCAATTATAACATGGTCGGTGAGTGTAAATGACTCCGTCAAATTTCTGATATCAACAATAATATCCTCTAGTTCAGCATTGTGTTTGATAAAAGCTTGTACTAAATATTTATTGGGCTGAAGGTTGTTTAATATTTTCGTTAAGTCAGTTGAATTACTATCACCTAATATGAGAATTTTTTTCTTAATCTTGACTTCCTTGTTTCTGTAAATATTTTCTTCCTGAGTTCTTCTCCCCTCTTGACAATCATCATGAATTTTGTTGCGACATATGTTTTGCTTAACGTCTGTCTTTTGTTCATTGTTACGTTTTTCATAGTTTTTCCACTCTTTCTGTTCTCTTCTATATAGATCATTTTCTGCAGTTAAAACTTCCGGTTTTTTTTTAACCCCTAGTTTTCTTCGTTTCCTGTTTTAATTCCTAAAATTTCATTATTTTTTTGTAAATCTGTGATATCTCCTTTGGTTAATTCCGTTTGTACACTGGATATTTTGTGTTTGCTAATTTTCGTTGTGGTTTGTACAGGTACGGACCTTGTGTTGTTGGAGGTAGTTTGAGTTTCGGAATGAGTATGATCTTTACGTGTTAGTCTTAACTGGGTTTCAAGTTCTTCAATTTTATCATTGGCTTTCAAAATCTCTTTCTCACGAATATTTATTATTTCTTTCAGTTCTTCTTCAGTTTTGATAGCGTCTTCTACGAATTTCTGTCTTTCTAATTTTATTTGTACCATATGTTTGTTTTTTAATTCATTTTCTTCTTCCATATCCTCTAATGTTTTTTCTAGAATGCTCTTTTCCATTTCCACTAGAGCCATTTCCTTTGTTTTTTGTTTTTCACAACACATTATTGTTTGTCCACTCAACAATTGAAATTTGCCCTTGTTACTTAGAACACAGGATTTGTGATACATACTGGAGCAGTTTACACAGAAATAATAGGGAGCGGGTCTGGTTCTACAGCATTTAAACATTGCCATTTTGATTAAAAAGGGCTACGCCACTGGTTTCCTGATTTACTAAAGGAATCCCCTTTCTTTTACTCTTATCGGTTTTTCACGTATTGTCCGCAAAAAAATGGATTCTTCCTATAGCTTATTACCACTTTTTTCACTATTTCATATTTCAGATTGTGGTGCTAGTGCCAATGACCCTTTTTTTGTGGTGAACTTTTTATCACTCGATGGGAGCACCTGGAGATAAGCCCTTTTTTATAGTGCAAATCAGATGAGATTTTGCTTAGTTTTTATGTTGAAAGAGAGATTGATTACTAGCATTCAAATGCGATTTCTGCTTGTAGAGACCTTTGAGTTTGGTAGAGATACACAGTTACAGGTGTGCCAAATTCTTCTGTGGAGTTTGATGCCACTTTCAATATTTTCGGTAGAGTTTAAACCACTAAAAACTGGTGAATATAAGCAAGTTGCTGTCACACACACACACATCACACCCAATAAGTATGTAAATCTATCTTACATCGGGTTTTGTAACAGGTCTTGTTACAGGTTCTAAGATGGAGGTATAGCAAATGAATCTACTTCAGATATAAAAATATCAGCCTAAACCAATAAATTTGAAAAAAAAACTTTTTGAATACAGTATAGAATTGAAATGGGGGCACAGAATACAGGTATTCACTATATATTCTGGAAATTGTTTTACTTTGTGTATATATATATATTATTTAAGTACGACCCATGACATTCTTTCAATGTAGGTACCAAAGCTAAAATTGTGGTGAATACGGTATTTAATAATAAGAATAATGTGTGCCCTCCAATTACCTACATTAAATAACCTCGTCATGTTGGCAACCCTGGAACATCTGCCAGACGAGTGGTGGCTGGGACGGTTGGGAGGTTTATAGGAGGAGATTAGGCAATGCTATTTTTATTTAGTCTTGCGGTTACTTTCGCATATGAAGGAAGTTTGGGTCGATTGGTTGAAGAAAAAAGAAAAATAATGCAGAAAGGTAAATCTGAATCGTTAAGGGTGGGACGTCCAGCTGGTGTTGAAAATTAATTAATTTTACGTCGTCTCTTGGATAATGCAGAACACATTACCATACAACAAAATTGTGCCTATGAAACACACAATTTGGGCTGAAATTTCTAAAACATTGGACTCGGAAATATCAACTAGCTCACTGTATTCTATAGCATGTAGGGAAAAAGAAAATATAGTCAACACTAATAAACCTATCAAGTCAGTAGAGTCCATAGAATCTGTACATGTAAATGGAAATAACACGGGAAATAATAATGATATAATTTTTGATAATAGTAGTAATAGTAATCAACTTGAATCATCTATTTCTTTTTGTGAAACTTGCGAGCTCCTTTAGTAGACATTCAAATTTTGAAAATTCTTTTTTTTTTTGGAATAAAAGATGAGCGACAAATTTCTTATTGTGGTAATAAATCAGCGACGAAATTATGGATTATTCGTTTTTTTTATAATTAGATAGATAGGAAGTGGTTCTGCTAGCTTCATATAAACCTAGCAGAACCATGGATTAAAAAAAAAAGATGATCGACAAATTTTTCGAAGTTGTTATCAATTAGCGATAAATTAGCGACGAATTATGGTAGTATTAGTATTAACCAAAATTAGATTGGTATGAAGTGGTTCTGCCAGTTAACAATTTTCAAATCAAATAAATTCAATATTTCATAAATAAACACATTCAAGAGGAGTGTAGAAATATAAAATCGGGGGATATCTGAAACATTAATGAAATGTTTTGTCGGATATTTAAATATTTCAAACATATCGAAAATATTCCAGAAACATAAATAAAATGTTTTGTTGGGATATCGAAATATTTCAAAAGTAAAAAATGCACTTTTGAAACATGAATGGGATGTTTCAACGGGATATTATCTATATTTATGAATTTGGAGACATTGTTGCATTGTTTCATTAACGTTTCTGAAGTGAAATTGGTAAGTATATATATTTCGTGTACTTTCCTGGAATATATATTTTGATATGTTGCAAATGAAACATCACTGAAGGCGGACATTTCTGGTTCCAGGAATGTTCCAAGAATATATATCCCAGCCTTTCAGTGAAATGTTTCGGCAATGATAGAGCATGTTCCTGAAATATTCCTGGAATAGAAAATTGTTTACTGGATACCATACTTTTTCCAAACTCCTTCGCTGCAGTAAAAGGCATTTCATTCCTGTTAATACTATTCATTATATCATATCAAATTGACGTGCCACATATTCAATGTGAACCATTAATCCAACTTCGGCATATAAAAAACATAAGAAATCATGTCCAAAAAAGGATATAATCATCTAAACACACATTATATAGTTTCTCAATATTTTTCCCTTTGAAAGTTGACGTTTTCTATTCCATCACATTTAATTTCATTATATCATGCAATACTATTAGAGTTAGATCCCAGAGCCGGCAAACCTACGTCATTTTAAAACAGCTGAAATTTTTAATATGAATAGTGTTAAATGTAGTTAAGAATGTATGCGTACTTGCTAGTTCAAAAGGGGGCCCTTTTACAGGTAGCAAGTACAAAAAGATACATAAAAACATTACTCATGCCTATGTTGAAGTATGGTAATATTTTGACACTCAATATAGTGAGATAGCCGGGCGGTCTAAGGCGGTCTAAGCCGCCATCTTTAACAGATTTAAGCTCTGGATCTCGAAACGGGGCGTGGGTTCGAGTCCCACCACTGACGGCATTTTTTTCCCTTGAAATTGAGAAATGACTTGTTTTGGGACAAATATTAAAATAAAAATCCTTTCTTAATTTCGAAAGTAAAAAAACAACATTTAGGTGGTGGGATTTGAACCCACGCTTTTTTCGAAATTCAGAGCTTAAATCTCTTATATCTGGCGCCTTAGACCGCTCGGCTGTCTCAGTATATTAGCACACTCTAACCATTGTCTAAAGATATATACAATGCTTTAACGTATTTTGCTAAAATGACGTAGGTTTGTCGGCTCTGGTATCTTGGACTATATACCTATATGCCTTTTACCAAACTCCTCCGCCACAGTAAAAGGTATTTTATTCCTGATAATATTATTTGTTATATCAACTTGATGACACAGATTCAATGTAAACCATTAATCCAACTTCGGCATATAATCATATAAAAAACATAAGAAATAGGCCTTTTCATTTAGATGATTCTTTAAGGCGCATGCGCTCGTTTTGAGACCCAAAGTCTGATTGGCTACTGGGAAAGTGAATAGCCATTGGTTAGTTTTGAAATAACAATTTGAGATTGGCTTAGTTCAAAATTAGCGGTATTTTCACATTATGTCAACTTCATGACAAATGCACCTGCATACATTGGCGTTCGTAACTTATTACCTATTTTATAGCGCAGAAAACCTTTCATTCGTAGATAAAATAATGTACACGAATTTTTAAGGTGGTTTTCTTTCCGTAAATTCAAGTAACTACCATAGAAAAACTCGAAAATATTTTATTTCCTTTAAAAAAAAAATCGCCGTCAATGCCGTTGGGTCTGACAGGTAAACAAAGTTAGTCATTTGTCATCTAAATGAAAAAAGCCTATTATGTCCAAAAAAGATATAATCATCTAAACATATTAATATAAAAGAAAAAAATATAAAAGAAACAAAAATATCTTCCACGTATTATTACTCAACGATAATATCCGACTAATATTTTAAATTTTCCGCAAGCAGAACAACAGTTCGGATTTCGGATGGTTTCATACACCTTCGGAGTCGAATCAGCAAGAGCTGTTGCTTGGCACACAGACTCGTATATAATAGAAAGAGCCAGAGAGAGAGAGAGAGAAAGTTGCATGGATGAAGGGCATAACGCTTTTTTCTTACGTGAATATTTCTACCAGTCAACACCTACCGCAAGCCATAAAGGAACTTCATTCCAAAAATTGTAATTGAAACGAGGACCTTGGCTTTCTAATAATTGAAGTAGTTTCAAAAATATTGACAGACAAGAGTATTGAAGGTTGTAGACGATGTGGTAACTTGATTACTATCGTTTCGGACGTCCATCGTTTTAATGTATTTGAAAGGTTTTCACGACGTTTCGAATGCTTGTATCTGCAATCGTCTTCAGGTGAATACATTAAGTAAATACATTAAGACGATGGACGTGCGAAACGATAGTAATCCAGACAAGAGTAGTTCTTACAACCCAAACTTAAGTTGAACTTCACTTTTGATGTGATATTTCGGCAACAATTGAAAATACCATGATAATAAAAATATGAATACAACATATAAACGAAGACAAATTAAATAATAGTTGGCAGTTCGAAGCAACTAGCGGTAAAAGTTTGAACTATGTGAAGTAACGATGCATACGTCCATCAGAGGCATTACGAGTACGTTTTAAAATTTGATGAAAAAATTGACGTTTTCAATTTAGAATTATAAAAAACATTAAACATTTTTTCAATATCTAAGTTTGTTGCTGAGCTTTCTAGGTGGTAATCTTTATGTGCAAATCAAACATTGTAGAGAAGGAGCATATATTCTTCAATACAATATTGATAACTGTCATAAGAGCAATGCAATGAAAGTGAAGTCGGGTTATATATGTCTTTCTTTGTCATTTTGGCAGAGCGTAGTAATAGCAACCATTTTCGCGCATGTGCATCAATTCCAAAGAGAGTAAACAGTTTACTCTCTTTGCATCAATTCAACATTGCCGATTAGAAAGAGTCCGAGCTATGGTCATGCTTCACTTGTTTTGGTTTCACATTTGCTGTCTTTATTATCAATATTGGTACTTAATACATATATGAGACAGAGCACATGCGTTCCGTATTGTTGACTTTGTTGTATGGAAAATCGCAAATTGTATATACTAATTCTCAGAGCCGGCCTTAGTGAGCGCGAGGCCTGGGGCCAACTTGTTGTGCGAGGCCCTTATATATTTTATCTATTAATAATGTAAGGGACCTAGGCCGGACCTGTCGCCTCGCGCGTTGCCGTCGACAGCGATGAGGTCATCCCCGGAGATGTTCGAGAACAGTCCAGTCGCTCTGCCGTGGAGAGCAACGGTCGATATTGGAAACAATTGGAACATGCCGGTCGCCAACTACCAGAATTCGAAACATCGAGAATGCTGTATCGGAGATAAATAGGCAACCCTCAAGTTGAGTCGGACAGTCTGAACGAGCCCATACGATCGAGCTATACAGTGGCGTAGTAATATAAATTAAGTTGTAGATTAAGTCTGAAATAAATTAGCAAAACCAAGATTTTGAAAATAAACAAGTGATCGTGGAGTGGATAGTCAGAAAAATAAATTGATAGACCTTTTTGTACGCCCAAAATAGACAGTGGCCCGGTTTTCGCGAAGTGGACAATTGTGCGTGGGAATATAAACTGATACACTGTTCGCGTGAAACAGAAAATAGACAGTGGCCCGGTTTTCGCGAAGTGGACAATTGTGCGTGGGAATATAAACTGATACACTCTTCGCGTGAAACAGACAATAGACTGGTGGCCCGTGGAAAAGAATTCGCGAAGTGAATTTTTAACAAACTGATAAACTTTTCGTGTAAAACAGACTGATACCTCGTCAAAGACAAAATGTGTTCAAGAAAAGTGCGCCTTGCGGATTTGAAGGTAGCGGAATTGAAACAGGAATTAGAGGAAAGGGAACTGGAAACAACGGGTAAAAAGCAAGTACTCCAGGAAAGACTTGCAGAAGGACTTATACAAGAAGGTGAGGACCCCGAAACATTTTTATTCGAAGTTCCCGGAGGTGATTTAAGTTTGGTAATGAATAAACTCGAAGAAACTACTAAATCCGTGAAAGAAGAACTGCAAAAAATCGAGGACTTTGGAAAAAAATGCTAGAAATCTGGAAGAGAAGCTTCTAGAAAATTCAAGAACTTGGAAGAAAATGCTAGAAATCTGGAAGAGAAGCTTGAAGAAAATTCTAGATATCTGGAAGAGAAGCTTCAAGAAAATTCTAGAAATCTGGAAGAGAAGCTTCTAGAAAATTCAAGAAGCTTGGAAGAAAATGCTAGAAATCTGGAAGAGAAGCTTGGAAGGAAATTCTAGAACTCTGGAAGAGAAGCTTCAAGAAAATTCTAGAAATCTGGAAGAGAAGCTTCTAGAAAATTCAAGAAGCCTGGAAGAAAATGCAAGAAGCCTGGAAGAGAAGTTCCTGGAAAACACAGAAGCCTAAAAGAATTGTGTGGTGTGGCTAATTTTCTAGAAGAAAGAATGGGAACCGTTGAGACAGAGATAGATAAAATTAGGGAGCAAATGAACACGGAGGTAGATAAAATCAAAGATGGGGTCGAGGCAGAAATGGACAAAATAAAGGAAACGATCAGTAAGCTGGAAAAACGAATTAATAGTGCGCCCTCCACAGAGATGGTTAACGAAAATGCAATGCTGGACTTGAGTTTGAACTTGGATAAAGTTCAAGAGGGTATAAAAGATGTCAAGGTCATTTCAGAAATAGGGAAGCTTTCCATGAAGCCGCCTCAGTTCGACGGAAAAACTCCATGGGCAAATTACCGCCGGCAGTTTGAAGCAGCGGCCAAAGCAAACGGATGGAATGCAGGGGAAAGAGCTGTAGCACTGACACTTGCATTACGTGGAGAAGCGACAAATATTCTACAAACTCTCACCGCCCAAGAACAGGAGGACTATGATCAGCTGATTAAACATCTAGAATTACGATATGGCCACGCCCATTTGGAACACGTATACCACTCCCAGCTGAAAAATCGCTGCCAAAAATCGGGCGAATCCTTACAAGAATTCGAAACTGACATTGCACGCTTGGTTCGTCTCGCATATCCAGCCACACCAGAAAATGTAATGGAGCGACTAACGGTTCAGGCATTCTTGGATGGACTCCGTGACCAAGAAACCAGACAAGCGTTGATATTAGCTCGTCCAACACATCTCGTAGACGCACTGGCACGCGCTTTGGAATTCGAAGCAGCAAAACAATGCTGCGAAAACCAAAATAAAGTTCGAACGATTGAAAATAAAGTTCGAACGATTGAGGAAGACTCACAGGAGCCTGCTAACTTGGAAGCTGCCATAAGAAAAGTGATTAAGGAAGTGTTGCCTGAGAAAAGACAGATAAGATGCTGGAATTGTGGCAAAATTGGACATGTGCGTAGCAAATGTCCAACATTCATACCCGATGCAGGAAAACTAAAGAAGGTAGGAAGGCAATCTGGCATTGTCCGGCAAGCCCCGGTTAACAAGCAATCCCAAAAATCATCACGGAAAGTAGGAAACACATTCCGGCCTCCTCGACAGAACAAAGGTGTCTTCGTAGACGGTCTCATCAATAACGAGCCTTGCACCATGCTGCTAGATACAGGTGCGACTAGGACAATTCTCGGGCCTTCCTTTGCCAGAACACCGGAACGGATTGAACCGACAACTTGGAAGCTACGCACAGCAACAGGGGAGCCAGCTACTGTATATGGCGAGCTACCGATTAAAATAATTTTGGGCAGCACTAAAGTGAAACATCAGGCACTTGTAGCGGACATCGAAGACGATGCAATCATCGGAATGGACATCATGAATTCCAGAGGGTTTGAATTGGATTTCAAAGACGGCGTCCTACGTGTCAACGGAGAAGAGCTGGTGCTTCATGGGAGGAGTGAGGAGTTGATCCGTGTGCTGTTGGCTGAAGATGTAAGCGTACCTGAGAGGGCTGAAACCATTCTGGAGGCTCGCCTGGACGGGAGTGCGAGCAGTGGAGACGTGGTGATGTTCGAGCCCAAACTTCATGATGAGAAAATTGGACGAGGGATTGCACTAGGGAAGACCTTGTTGCGTGCTGACAAATTTGTGCCGGTAAGGGTCATGAATGTCAATTATTTCCCAGTGACCTTGAAGAAAGGAACAATTTTGGGGCACTGCTCGTCAGTTTCATCTGTGATCCGGGGCGTACGAGGTACGATTAGCCAACCCAACAACTTGCCCACAGAACTAGAAAAATTAGTTGCCATCTCTTCCAAAGATATAAAACCAGCTCAACAGCCCAAACTAAGAGATTTAGTCAAAAAGTACCAAGACATCTTCGATACCGGACAAGGAAAAGGAGGTCGAACTAATGTGGTCCTGCACAAGATTGATACTGGGGGTGCCCGACCGATCCGGCAATCAGCAAGAAGACTTCCTCTTGCCAAGAAGGAAGAGGCTGACAAAATAGTCAGCGATATGGGAAAAGAAGGAGTTATCGAACCATCTGACAGTCCCTGGTCCTCTCCAGTCGTACTGGTGAAGAAAAAGGATGGATCGACACGCTTTTGTGTAGACTATCGCCAACTTAATAATGTCACGAAGAAGGACAGTTACCCTCTCCCGAGAATAGATGACACCCTAGACACGTTGGCTGGTTCCACGATTTTCTCGACCCTTGATCTGAAGAGTGGATATTGGCAAGTAGAACTGGCTCAGGAAGATCGAGAAAAGACTGCTTTTACCATCGGCTCAGGATTATGGCAGTTCACCGTTATGCCATTCGGGCTCTGTAATGCTCCCGCCACATTCGAAAGATTGATGGAGACAGTGCTGAAGGGACTCTCATGGAACACGTGTCTAGTGTATCTCGACGACATAATTGTGGTCGGCAGATCGTTCGAGGATCACGTGAAAAACTTGGAGGAAGTATTCCTGCGACTGAGGAACTCCGGATTGAAGCTGAGCCCTAAGAAATGCCATCTGTTCCAAAAAGAAGTACGATACCTCGGCCACGTTGTCTCTGGGGAAGGAGTAGCAGTGGATGACCAGAAGATCAAAGCTGTTAAGGATTGGCCCATCCCAAAAGACATTCACCAACTTCGAAGTTTCCTTGGTTTATGCACATACTATCGCCGATATGAACTGGGATTCGCCAATATCGCTAAACCACTGACCAAGCTCACGGAAGGCCAAACAAAGTTCCAGTGGTCCGAAGAATGTCAAGACTCATTCAGGAAGCTGAAAGGAGCTTTGATCAACGCACCTATACTGAGCTATCCCCTACCCAAAGGGAAATTCATTTCGGATACGGACGCCAGCAACGTGGGACTTGGAGCTGTCCTATCTCAGATCCAGGAGGGACAGGAGAAGGTCATTGGTTATTTCAGCAAGACGCTTAGCAAACCAGAGCGCAATTACTGTGTCACCAGGCGAGAGCTGTTAGCTGTTGTAAAGGGAGTGGAGCATTTCTACAAGTACGTGTATGGAAGAAGATTCCTGTTGAGAACTGACCATGCAGCTCTCAAATGGCTCTTACAGTTCAAAAATCCTGAGGGTCAAGTAGCACGTTGGATCGAGAGACTCCAAGAATTCGATTTCGAGATCGAACATCGAGCCGGAACTAGCCATAAGAATGCAGATGCCTTGTCGCGAAGACCATGTCCAGATGATTGCTCACATTGCCGACGAGCAGAAGAGAAAGAAGCAACACTTTGTAGAACCGCGGCAATGGATGACAACTGGAATGACAGCAAGATCCAGAAAGACCAAGAGAAAGACCCCGACCTTGGCTTAGTCGTCAGCTGGAAGAAGGGCAATCGAAGACCATCATGGCAGGAAGTCGCAGGTTACTCGCCGGCTGTTAAGTCCTATTGGGCACAATGGAACTCTCTTATTCTGGACAATGGGATCCTGAAACGTGTGTTGGAGGCCGATATCGGTGGGGAAAACAGACGCCAAATAATTGTTCCCAGGAACAGAAGAGAGGAAGTGCTGCGGGAAATCCATGATGGAGTCGCTGGAGGACATCTGGGAGTGACGAAGACCCTGCAGAAAGTGAGGCAACGGTTTTACTGGACCAATTGTCAAGCTGACGTCCAGGACTGGTGCAGAAAGTGCGCTGTATGCGCTGCTAGCAATGGACCTCGAATACGACCCAAGTCCCCGATGCGTCAGTACAACGTAGGCAGCCCGTTCGAGAGAATCGCCATTGACATCGCCGGCCCGTTTCCCGTATCCGACCACGGGAATAAATACATCCTTGTGGCAATGGACTACTTCAGTAAGTGGGCGGAAGCCTATGCCCTGCCCAACCAGGAAGCCATCACCGTCGCCGACGTCTTGGTGAAAGAGTGGGTATGTCGATTCGGTATTCCAATGGAGCTGAACTCGGATCAAGGCAGAAATTTCGAATCCAACCTTTTCCAAGAAAT
Source organism: Gonioctena quinquepunctata (assembly GCA_018342105.1). Lineage (NCBI taxonomy): Eukaryota > Metazoa > Arthropoda > Insecta > Coleoptera > Chrysomelidae > Gonioctena > Gonioctena quinquepunctata. Next base: position 19,374 of record JAFIRS010003245.1, on the reverse strand, counting down.
ATGTCTACTGCTGAACATCCGCAAGACAAGAACCACGGCCCTACATCCGCAGTCCGATGGAATGGTGGAACGGATGAACAGGACGATCAACCGCCACTTGTCCAAGGTTGTCTCTGACCATCAAAGAGACTGGGACCAGTATCTTCATTTGTTCCTGATGGCCTATCGATCCGCAGTACACGAGTCAACCCGTCAAACCCCTGCTAGTATTATAATGGGCCGAGAACTGCGACTGCCTTGTGACCTGAAGTTTGGGATACCACCAGGACAAGACACTGCGGGAGAGGACTACGTCAGCAAACTTCGGCAGAGAATGGACGACATCCACGAACGAGTCCGGTTGAACATCCAGAGTGCCAGCGATAAAATGAAGAAGACCTATGACATCAAGGCCGACGCTGGAGGATTTAAGGTTGATGACCTGGTTTGGCTGTACAACCCCAAACGTCGTCGTGGACTATCACCAAAGTTGCGGAACTCGTGGGAAGGCCCGTATAAAATCGTGAAAAGGATAAACGACCTTGTGTACCGAATCCATAAGCCACCTCGAGGGAAACCAAGGGTCGTTCATTTCAACAGGTTGGCCCCTTACGCTGGAAACCATGACCAAGTTCGCACCCTCAAGCCACCGGAGGATGATATGACGTTCGAGAAGTTTATGTCCTTGTATTCAAACGGGCAGAAAGTTCTACATGGGGTTACTAGAGAGGAGTCACGAGACCTTTTCGAGGTGCCTGCTGACTACGCACTAGCGCTCTGTGTGGCAGAAGATCTTCGAATGTCCAGGGCATCGCCGTAGTGTTCTCCAAGAAATTTGGTCAACTCCAAACACTGCGGGAGCAGAATCCAGAAGTTGGTGGGGTGCTACAGTTGAAGAAAGGCCAGAGAAACATCTACTACCTAGTTACCAAGAGGCATTCCCAAGATAAACCGTCCTATAAAGATGTCTGGAAGAGTCTCACCAAACTAAGAGATACTATGGTGGACCAGAATCTGGTGGATCTAGCAATTCCAAAATTGTCCTGTGGTATTGATGGGTTGGACTGGAGAGTCATAAGAAGTATGCTGGAGGCAATATTCAGATCCAGCGGCGTCAAGATTTTGGTTTGCTGTAACCCTCTTCCACAACCGATCATGAAGACCGTGGAGTGTTACTTCCATCGAACTTCACGGTGCAGATATGGGGAGTCATGCAGATATCGTCACACTCCAAGGATGAAATTTCGGGACGAAATGTCTTTAAGAAGGGGGCAATGTAACGAACCTAGGCCGGACCTGTCGCCTCGCGCGTTGCCGTCGACAGCGATGAGGTCATCCCCGGAGATGTTCGAGAACAGTCCAGTCGCTCTGCTGTGGAGAGCAACGGTCGATATTGGAAACAATTGGAACATGCCGGTCGCCAACTACCAGAATTCGAAACATCGAGAATGCTGTATCGGAGATAAATAGGCAACCCTCAAGTGGAGTCGGACAGTCTGAACGAGCCCATACGATCGAGCTATACAGTGGCGTAGTAATATAAATTAAGTTGTAGATTAAGTCTGAAATAAATTAGCAAAACCAAGTTAAGTTTATTTACGTTACAATAAATTGATATTTTTATACTTTGAAGAAATTCCTACTCAATGTTCTCATTTATTCACCTTCCCCTCACTACCTCTCGGATGGCGTGCCTACTAAATATATGTTCAAAATACAAAACACATAATTTAAATAAATAATTTATTTGCCGAGAAAAACACTTCTGAATGTTTTGACAATGACAATATAATAATCAATACTAGATAAAATGATATGAGAAAGGTAACAAAATCTAAACAAAACAATATATAATATATTACGTAATATACCTACCAATTACGAAAACGAAAATAAAACTCTGAATATTCAAAAACAAAACATGTTAAACTCAAAATAAAATAATAATTTGAATTCTTTCACTGAGTGAAAATGAAACGTACATGTGATACTCATGGGATCTTGTGAAAAAATCACACGCCTAGCTTTAATTTTCGAAAATTCATCTATAATGGCATCAAACTCCAGCCTCGCACTTATATCAGACTATATCGATGATGTGGCTAATGAACGATCTTGAGACATGGATGTGCGTAAGTAGGTCTTGATTAATTTCAGACGAGAAAATGACCTTTCCGCACTAGCAACTGTAATAGGAATTGTTAACAGTACCCTATATGCGATGAAAGTATTGGGAAACGGATTTCCCATTTCTTTCAGTCGTGTCAAAAAGTCAATTGCAGTTAGTGTTTTTGGTGGCAAAACTTCTCTCAAAATTCTCAGTTCGATTGATTGTTCTGCTCCATCTACATCCCGATGTTCCCCACTACTGAGATACAAATCCAAATCAAAAGCATTTTTTCAGATCTTCATCTAATTTGTCGCAATTTTGAAATATTATATAAAAACCGAAATGTTTCGGCCCATAATAACGATAATAAATCTGTCTGCGACTAAATAAACACCGATGGCTGGTCAGGTTGACGAGAGTCCTATCGATATCTGTGAAGTCTAGCAACGTCGGGCGTGGTTAGTACTTGAATGGGTGACCACCGGACAAGGAAGTTCCACGTTAAATGTCCTAACAACTGTAGCGTAGTAGCATATTCACAGCTGCAGGCGTCTTATCAATGAGCACGAGATGAGACGATAGATATCCCGTCCTTCGGAGGGGACGTCAAGATGTCGGTCCCGAGTTCATTTGATGTTGAGCTTGTTAAAGAACCCCACCTCTGAAACAACAGAGGATTCGGCAAAATTTCCGGTTGGGAGGAGTGTGCTCACCGGCGTCGGTGTCTTGGTAGCAGAAATAGGCCGACGTTAACTAAAAAAAGGAGAAAGGAAGGACTACATAAACACGTTCACGTTAATGTCTTCAATATAGGTATAGTTTTCCCATTATCAATTGCAGAAGCATAAAAAAGTCTTGCGGCGAAATCCTGTAAGCGGCAGTGGCGGAGATAACTAATTTTATTTAGATATTTTAATATTCTAAAACGTATTTCGATCGGCACACACCAAGGCCACAGACGCTACTGGTTTTTAATCTTTCAGAGCTATTAAAACACAAATATAACGCGTGATTTATGACCTCCCATCGTATAGACACACCTCCAAGCATTGATGTCGACTTGATTGGCCCAGACGAATCGGTTGTAGAACAGACAGCAGTCACTCAAGTCCACGTTGACCAGCGGGCTCTTTGTGCCGACGGAGAGTGTATACAAGTAGTACAGATTATTTTTCGTTCCGTTTCTTCGCATATACGCTCGTGTTAGCTTCTGCAATTGATATTGGATGGACTATACACGAAATACTCAGTTATTATCCAACGACTGGATCAAATAAAACTCTTTACTCAACATGTGAACAGTTAAACATAAATACGAAACTATGATGTTGAACGCAACTAATGACTAATAACATCGTCACGTGATCATCCTAAATGTAGATAGGCGGGAGAGTGGTAGGGCCTAGAGTACAGTTCCGTACTTAGGAGCTTGGTTCCTCTCTGTTAAAGAAAAGCAGGCGTTGCTAGCATTAACTAGAAATTGAAATTTCTGAAGAGTGCACAAAGAGGCCATTCTTCATCAGAATTTAAGTATTAGCAGAAAATTCATAATGTGTAAAAGTTTTTTTTAAATTGTAATCAGTGATTTTATTAACGAAACGAAACCTTCGGTAGCGCGAGGCCTCTAGAGGCGCGAGGCCCGGGGCCGGCGCCCCGCTTGGCCACCCTTAAGGCCGGCTCTGCCTAATTCTCTTACTTTTGGTCATGAAACACTTACATATATATTATATGCTCCAGGAATACCTTTAAGGACTAGAGTCGTAAAATTTTGTGAAACAAAAAACAGATTGAATAAGAGAATACACAACACATAACAACGGAAGTCAAGCAACAAGAAAAATAAGTGGCGTTGAGGTTCAAATGGCATCGTTACAGATGACAGTCGATAGAATGCCCATGTTCCGATATTGCTGGAAATACTGGCTACAGTAAGCAATTCCGGAACAAGTAAGGGAAAAACTAAGATGCCTAAAAACCCTGGTGTATTCACTGATTCGATTTTGTTTCGCATTTTTGGGGGACAACAAATGAATGTCGTTAAATTCTGCTTAGTACTTCATTAGTAGATGGCGCGGTTAAGGAATGTCTGTGTCAGGCTAAATCTCAAACTTCAAACCAATTAAATTTTCTTTTTCTGTCAACATTGTTGCATATTTTTATGCAAAAAATTGTGAATTGATCGTTTACAAAGATTAAAGTTCTACGAACAAGATCCCACTCAGGACAGTTGGCGCGAAAATGAGATGAAATCCTTGAAATTTACTACAATGTTTACATATGTCTGTAAAAAATCGGATTTTTCTTGAAGTCTACCTGGCGATTTTTCCAAAGTGATTTCTTCTCAAATGGCCTTTTTGGGATCATGGAAACTTCCACGAAGGAAGGACAAAAGGTAGGATAGTGGACTGATGTCTCTAGAGGATGAATTAACTTGAAAATTGAGGGGATTGGAAAATGTCCCCGATGACATTGTTCCATTATACTTTCCGATACAAACTATTACCAAGCCATTCACTGCCAATCTCTGCCGGACTATTACTTCTCCAACAATCTTCTGACCTGAACAAAATCAGAGAGTTCATTGTAGATATCATAAAATCTATTGATGAAGTTGAGAAATCGATGATTCCTGGTCAGCGACAGCTACTTCCAGCTATCTTAGAATGACTTCTCCGGAAAAGGTGAGCCCTACTAACGAAGATGAGGAGAGAAAACAATAATCAAAATTGGCTTCTTTTTTATTATTCAGTAAGTTACATCCCGCATGAGATGATCGGAGAAGGAGGGATATCTAAACCAAGCAGTTGTTCGGAAGAACACGGCCCTCTCCTAAGATCTATAACGCTAATGACTATTATTAGGATAATTATCACTTATTAAATAAATACATGAATTTCACAAGTAAGCGTGGACTTTTCATTCTATGAATATATCTTGATTTTGGTTAGTTAGCATAAAAACCATGATATTTGTTACTCAATGATTAATTCTATGTCAAAAATTTAAATCAAGTTTTTCTGATCATTTGCTGGTTCCAGAATAAAGGAGTAAGAATTGTGAACAAGTGCCACACAAGACAACAACAAAAAAGGAGTCTCTTTACCTGATGGTACTGTAAATTGAACAGGAGGATTATCCAACACTTCATATCATCCTATGGGAAATTCTGGTATTCCTTTTATTAATCAATATATCCAAATTTATTTTGAAAAAGGAATATTTGAAAAAAATTTTGTGGAGTAGACATTCATGCATTCATTCATGTCATTTGCAGAAAATTATACAAAACATGTAAGTTCTTTCCTGAGACACGTCTGAATATCTTGAACAGAGAAAATAATATAAAATTCAAGTTCTTAAGCAAAGCGGCATTGTCCAAATCAATTGTTGATACGGCTCCGTCGAGTTAAGTTTTGCCGTTTGGTGTTACCTACGTATTTTGCCCCATGAACACGAATTCGAAGTCAAAACGCGTCGTTCTCAATTACTTTTGGAGATTCAAAGATCAAGAAATATCCCTTTTCCACCTTTTTTAGCAATAAGAAACGTTCACGTTCTAAAACATGTTACATCGATCGATCAACCTCAAAATATTTCACAAATTGACATAACCTCAAAGGCGACAAAAGCACAATTACAACGGATCAGAGACGCAAATCACAAAAACACCCTGTGTGGTCTGTAATAAAGAATGTCACTGGGTCTGCTAAATGACTTGAAACTTTATGACCGTGTAGCTTAAATGTTCAGAAATACACCGGTTTTTTTTTCATTTCAATCAAGCGAGTAGTGTTGAAGTAACGACAATTTTAGTTTCCGTTCTATTCAAATATTTCGGGCGAGCGCGCCATGCCTGCGTGACGTCATTTTACAACGTAACGTTCTCACCGTACACTCAATCATTGCTTTGCTATCGGATGTTCGACCACAATAATGTTTTTAACTTAAGTTTTTATGTGAATCAGTATTACAATAGTGTTATAAGTATAATATTAGATATGGATGACGGTTTTGAATAAGGACAATCTGATAACTTGCCTGAAATAGACGGGTTAATGGTTACCCACTATTTTTCAAATAACTCCGATTTCTTGGCCGCCGAGATGCGAGGAGTAAAAAAAGAGAATGCAAAAGTAAGTATTACTTAATAACAAATCAATCTATCATACCCCATGACAGGTTTTAATGTCAGAAAACACTAATTTCAAAGTGTCTCTCCAAAAGAAATGATTCTAACTTTTCTCATCTTTGCAAAGTGAGATTGTTTCTTGAAAATGTGTTTTCCATTTCTTCCGGTCTTCCTGATGATCGTGGAAGCGTGAAATAGATTTTCGTCGACAAAAATGTATTGAAGACCTAGTGAATGCGATGTCTCTCCTGCGTCAATGTTACCAATGATTTCTGGTGAGAACTCTCTTTTGGAAAACATTCTTCTTCGCCTCATTCATCTCTATGAGTTCTTAATTAAGACTGGAATAGAAAATCAAATAACTATCTGAATGAAAATGCAAATTTTCAATTTCAGTTTTTCTCTTTTGAGTTAGGGCCTTTTCAGAATATCTATCAGATGTAGTTCAATGTCCAGCGTGGCTTTAGCCGGGGAAGTAGTTGTTTTCGGTTAGACATTCACAAAAAATAACTTCATTTTAATCGTGGATTTTTCGATTCACAGAAAAATCTTTCTATCAATATTCAATTGAGAATGTTTCCCTTTTCAACATTTTACATTTTATCATAAATCTTTTGATCCCTATAAGTACATATTTCTCATTACTAGTGTTTTACAAATGTACGTCATACGTCATATTGATACTATGAACATCTTACTTGACATAAAGTTCCTGAGAAGGAAGAATGCGTAGGTATTTGTAACATAGTGGGATTTATTGAAAACAATACTGTGTTATTGTACCTACATAGTTTGGATCATGACATTTTGTATTTTTTTAATATATAATGTAACAAAACATTAACATAGTAAACCTAACCTGAACTTTTTGAAATTTGAAACCATGAAATATTTTTTTCATAAGTAGGTTATTATTAGGATGCACGCGACTACACCTATTAAATATCATTTCTTTATTGTGATCGTGGATAAGTGCATTTCTATGTATTTTATTTTTTATATATTAGATCAACTCACGTTTATTCTATTTTAGATCGGCTAGAAACAGCTTCGGCAACGACGCTATTGGATATGCAAAAATTGAAAGAGACATTTGTACAGTGAAATGCCGAATCACCCCAGAACAGATGATTTGCATCCATTTCTTTCGACTTTTAGGTTCGAAAGCAACAATAAAAAACAACTTTTCGGGTGCATTAGTAATTTTATTTAAACACTTTGGCACAATACACGATCTTCTAGTTTCTGGATTCGACATTTTTAATAATTTTCGACGCAAACTTCATACACACAGCTCGGAAGCAGAGCACGCACTGACCGACCGTTGTAAAGTGACGTCACAGCGGCCGATGACTCCGTGTCGTCGCACGCCTGCTAAACAATTAAATATCTCGGAAACTATAAGACGTATCAAAAAAATATTTTTACGGTATTTTTTCATTTTCAATAGAGTGTATTGTGAGGTAAAAATCAAAAGTTGGTGATATTCTTCATTGCAGTTTACAGAGGTGCGTTCGATTATAGACTCCTAGAGTAGAGTAAAGTATTTGAAGGTTTCTTAAATTTACTCTGGAGTTGAGTACTATTCATCTGATATTCGAACGGTGCGGAATATATTGGAGTTGTTTACAAAGTCCAAGTGACAGAAGGTTCTGAAATCGGAAATATAGGTTATGTTATTGTTGAAAAAATACGAAAACCGGTGAAAAATATTGTTGACAATAGCAGATAACTTTTCTAGAATTTTGTTCGGCAATTGTAAATTAAATGTTAGTATCTATGGTAGGGAATGACAATGGTATATTCGAATGCCATGTGATGGTTTCTAAGCAGTTTTATTAAAAATAGCTCTTAGGTTAAGAATTCGAGGACACGGTATGAACTTGGTAGACCATATGTTTCTCCAAGATTACAACTAATATCAGTGAACAGTATTAAACACATACACATAAATAATCTCAATCTGTGAGAGTGTGAGACAAAGCATAAAGAGATTTTCCGTCTCCCAGAGTTATGTCAATTTTGTGGAGTTAAATAAACCCAGCTATTTTGTAGAGTTACGAGAGTTAACTCGGTAGCGAATACTCGGGTATTTTCGAACAACAGTCTTGTAGTAAAATATATACAACTTTACGATTTTCGAACGCTATTTAGTAAATTCTACTCGATGGAGTTAATAATCGAACGCACCTCTGAATTATGACAAGAAACGACGTCGGCGCCATCTGAAACTCTAGATAACTCCCTTTATCAAGTGGGCTGGTGTCACGCAGTTTGTCCCAATATTTTACAGGTATAAGTGAATACACCATGGTTTTTAGACATCAAAAACCTATTAGGCAATCCATACCACGTGACCCAATATGGCGGTTTGTTGGCACACACACCGATAATCGCCATAAGAATATCATTGTCAGTGTGTACCTTTGGCTTGTAAAAATGTATTTTTGGTTATTTTCGGAGCTTTTGTGTTGTTAATTAATAATATTCAGATGGAGAGTGATTACCTGAAGACACTATTGTTGAAAAGCAGAGGCTTTGGTGAACGGTATGCTTTAAAATACATCCCCATCTTTTGTTTACATTTTTATCAATGTATTTGTTACAGGTATAAAATGAAGTTGAGGATTGATCAGTGATTTAGATCCTTTTTACACTGAATATTTCTGAACTGAATTGTTCAATTGTTGGTGCTCCTCCTGTTACGAATATGGATATTATTTCGTATTTGCTTTTTACTCAGCTTTCCCAAATGCAGATGAAGCCCTATACAAGTTTAGAATCCATACATACTTTGAATCTGGCTTCGTCGTGAAGGTGAGAACACAAATTCAGAATCATTTATATATTTTAGTTAGTCTAGTATGTTTTTCCTAGGCAGCAGGTTTTTTCTAATGGGCACATGTACAGTTGCAAATCCTGAGTCATCGAAGTGAATTATTATAAATTAGGAATAATAATACATAAGAAGCAATTTATAACTTCTGATCTGTTCTATTATGTTTATTGCCACATTTGTTTATTATAAGAGACATTGATTTGATGTTTAAGAATATTACTTCTCAACTTTCGTAATAGTTCTTACTAATCGACATAACTTTTTTTCAGGTCAAGTATTCACAAAAGGCAAATTAAAAACCTTCAGATGTTTGGTACATAATTGAAAAGGATGAAAGCATTTGTACTGCTTACTGTACTTGTATGGCCGGAAACAGTGAAGTAGGTGGTCATATTGGTGCTATATTAGAGGCAATGGCACGCACAGATTTGGAAGCTGTGTGGCCAATGCAATCCAGTCAAAAAATTTATTGGACGACTTGCCTCTTGCTCAGTTGTTTTAAAAAATAAAATGTTTCAAATGAATATATATAAATAAATGTTTGTTAATTTGTTGTTTTACTGATTCAGTTGATTACTCTTAATTTAATACCAATTATAAAAAAATTACACAATATTGATATTTGTTTATAGTACAATTTCGATAAATATCACGATATATCCAATTGTTACTATTAATAAATTACGATACCCTTTGAAGGTTGTAGACGATGTGGTAACTTGATTACTCTCGACTCGGACGTCCATCGTCTTGATGTTCTTGAAAAGGTTTTCACGATGTTTCGAATGTTTGTATCTGCAATCGTCTGAATACAGTATTCACATTCAAAACATCGTGTAAACCTTTTCAAATACATTAAGACGATGGACATCCGAAACGAGAGTAATCAAATACAACACCCTTCACAAGACTTGATCGAGGCTTTCGATAATTGCCTGAAATATCTAAAAAGGGAAGGTTGAGATTGAAAGACTATATTTCTAAATATTTTTATTTATTGAGTCACCAGAATCCTAAAGAAAATTTGTATTCCAGTAATTCAATAACCTATAAGAATGTTTTTTGAGGAGGTAGGTACATATATATGAACATTCATTTGGAGTTTTCTACTTTGAAGTGGAAAATATATCAATTATATATATATATGAACTTTATTTGAAATGGGACCTCCTAATGTACAATAGTTCAGATACATACAAGTAGACAAAATCATACAAGTAATCATAGGAACAAATCAAATCACAAAAGTCTGAAGTTATAGGTAGGTATCCATGACGGAATGAAGGATGTTATCACAATGTGCACGAGGGTATGTCTGCTGCAGCCTCTCTGATACTTGATTTTCGAATCCGTAAGATCTTCTACGGAACAAATCAAACCACAAAAGTCTGAAGTTATAGGTAGGTATCCATGACGGAATGAAGGATGTTATCACGAATGTGCACCCAGGATATGTCTGCTGCAGCCTCTCTGATACTTGATTTTCGAATCCGTAAGATCTTCTAGGTTGATTGTAGCTAACATAGAGCTCTTCTCCTCCTCGATAAGTCATTTTAACTGGTCAAAAACTTATGATTTGATACTGTAGACACCGAGTGAAACCCGACTTTATCCCTGTCGTGACGAGACCCACAGTTAACTACAATGCAAATAAAGGGCATTTTTCTTCAGTTGAAGCACGAATTATAATCCTAAATTGAAAAAACTACTCAAATTCGCACAGAAAATCATAAAATAAACACTTTTACCACTATGGTCGCTTATGACGAATTACAATGTGTGCCAACAGCCCGCCATATTGCTTTCGTTTTGACAGGTCGATGGATTGCCTAATGGTGAAATCTTAACCAAAACATTCTCAACAGGTTAACCTACAAATTGTTCACAACATACTTCTTTGTTTTAAAATGCCCCATTAGGCAATCCATACCACGTGACCCAATATGGCGGTTGTTGGCACACAAACCGATAATCGCCATAAGAATATCATTGTCAGTGTGTACCTTTGGCTTGTAAAAGTGTATTTTTGGTTATTTTCGGAGCTTTTGTGTTGTTAATTAATAATATTCAGATGGAGAGTGATTACCTGAAGACACTATTGTTGAAAAGCAGAGGCTTTGGTGAACGGTATGCTTGAAAATACATCCCCATCTTTTGTTTACATTTTTATCAATGTATTTGTTACAGGTATAAAATGAAGTTGAGGATTGATCAGTGATTTAGATCCTTTTTACACTGAATATTTCTGAACTGAATTGTTCAATTGTTGGTGCTCCTCCTGTTACGAATATGGATATTATTTCGTATTTGCTTTTTACTCAGCTTTCCCAAATGCAGATGAAGCCCTATACAAGTTTAGAATCCATACATACTTTGAATCTGGCTTCGTCGTGAAGGTGAGAACAAAAATTCAGAATCATTTATATATTTTAGTTAGTCTAGTATGTTGTTTCCTAGGCAGCAGGTTTTTTCTAATGGGTACATGTACAGTTGCAAATCTTGAGTCATCGAAGTGAATTATTATAAATTAGGAATAATAATAACTTCTGATCTGTTCTATTATGTTTATTGCCACATTTGTTTATTATAAGAGACATTGATTTGATATTTAAGAATATTACTTCTCAACTTTCATAATAGTTCTTTCTAATCGACATAACTTTTTTTCAGGTCAAGTATTCACAAAAGCCAAATTAAAAACCTTCAGATGTTAGGTACATAATTGAAAAGGATGAAAGCATTTGTACTGCTCACTGTACTTGTATGGCCGGAAACAGTGAAGTAGGTGGTCATATTGGTGCTATATTGGAGGCAATGTCACGCACAGATTTGGAAGCTGTGTGGCCAATGCCATCCAGCCAAAAAATTTATTGGACGACTTGCCTCTCGCTCAGTTGTTTTAAAAAATAAAATGTAATAAATGTTTGTTTATTTGTTGTTTTACTGATTCAGTTGATTACTCTTAATTTAATACCAATTATAAAAAAATTACACAATATTGATATTTGTATATAGTACAATTTCGATAAATATCACGATATATCCAATTTTTACTGTTAATAAATTACAATACCCTTTGAAGGTTGTAGACGATGTGGTAACTTGATTACTCTCGTCTCGGACGTCCATCGTCTTAATGTTCTTGAAAAGGTTTTCCCGATGTTTCGAATGTTTGTATCTGCAATCGTCTGAATACGGTATTCACATTCAAAACATCGTGTAAACCTTTTCAAATACATTAAGACGTTGGGCATCCGATACGAGAGTAATCAAATACAACACCCTTCACAAGACTTGATCGAGGCTTTCGATAATTGCCTGAAATATCTAAAAAGGGAAGGTTGAGATTGAAAGACATATTTCTAAATATTTTTATTTATTGAGTCACCAGAATCCTAAAGAAAATTTGTATTCCAGTAATTCAATAACACTACCTATAAGAATATTTTTTGTGGAGGTAGGTACATATATATGAACATTCATTTGGAGTTTTCTCTACTTTTGAAGTGGAAAATATATCAATTATATATATATATATGAACTTTATTTGAAATGGGACCTCCTAATGTACAATAGTTCAGATATATACAAGTAGGCAAAATCATACAAGTAATCGTAGGAACAAATCAAATCACAAAAGTCTGAAGTTATAGGTAGGTATCAATGACGGAATGAAGGATGTTATCACGAATGTTTAACCGAAGATCTACGGAACAAATCAAATCACAAAAGTCTGAAGTTATAGGTAGGTATCCATGACGGAATGAAGGATGTTATCACGAATGGGCACCCAGGGTATGTCTGCTGCAGCCTCTCTGATACTTGATTTTCGAATCCGTAAGATCTTCTAGGTTGATTGCAGCTAACATAGAGCTCTTCTCCTCCTCGATAAGTCATTTTAACTGGTCAAAAACTTATGATTTGATACTGTAGACACCAAGTGAAACCCGACTCTATCCCTGTCGTGACGGGACCCACAGTTAACTACATTGCAAATAAAGGGCATTTTTCTTCAGTTGAAGCACGAATTATAATCCTAAATTGAAAAAACTCAAATTGCACAAAAAAATCACAAAATAAACACTTTTACCACTATGGTCGCTTATGACGAATTACAATGTGTGCCAACAGCCGCCATATTGCTTTCGTTTTGACAGGTCGATGGATTGCCTAATTAGGCAATCCATACCACGTGACCCAATATGGCGGTTGTTGGCACACAAACCGATAATCGCCATAAGAATATCATTGTCAGTGTGTACCTTTGGCTTGTAAAAGTGTATTTTTGGTTATTTTCGGAGCTTTTGTGTTGTTAATTAATAATATTCAGATGGTGAGTCATTACCTGAAGACACTATTGTTGAAAAGCAGAGGCTTTGGTGAACGGTATGCTTGAAAATACATCCCCATCTTTTGTTTACATTTTTATCAATGTATTTGTTACAGGTATAAAATGAAGTTGAGGATTGATCAGTGATTTAGATCCTTTTTACACTGAATATTTCTGAACTGAATTGTTCAATTGTTGGTGCTCTTCCTGTTACGAATATGGATATTATTTCGTATTTGCTTTTTACTCAGCTTTCCCAGATGCAGATGAAGCCCTATACAAGTTTAGAATCCATACATACTTTGAATCAGGCTTCGTCGTGAAGGCGAGAACAAAAATTCAGAATCATTTATATATTTTAGTTGGTTTAGTATGTTTTTTCCTAGGCAGCAGGTTTTTTCTAATGGGTACATGTACAGTTGCAAATCTTGAGTCATCGAAGTGAATTATTATAAATTTGAAATAATATATAAGAAGCAATTTATAACTTCTGATCTGTTCTATTATGTTTATTGCCACATTTGTTTATTATAAGAGACATTGATTTGATATTTAAGAATATTACTTCTCAACTTTCATAATAGTTCTTTCTAATCGACATAACTTTTTTTCAGGTCAAGTATTCACAAAAGGCAAACTAAAAACCTTCAGATGTTTGGTACATAATTGAAAAGGATGAAAGCATTTGTACTGCTCACTGTACTTGTATGGCCGGAAACAGTGAAGTAGGTGGTCATATTGGTGCTATATTAGAGGCAATGTCACGCACAGATTTGGAAGCTGTGTGGCCAATGCCATCCAGTCAAAAAATTTATTGGACGACTTGCCTCTTGCTCAGTAGTTTTAAAAAATAAAATAAATATTTCAAATGAATATATATAAATAAATGTTTGTTTATTTGTTGTTTTACTGATTCAGTTGATTACTCTCAATTTAATACCAATTATAAAAAAATTACCCAATATTGATATTTGTATATAGTACAATTTCGATAAATATCACGATATATCCAATTTTTACAATACCCTTTGAAGGTTGTAGACGATGTGGTAACTTGATTACTCTCGTCTCGGACGTCCATCGTCTTAATGTTCTTGAAAAGGTTTTCACGATGTTTCGAATGTTTGTATCTGCAATCGTCTGAATACAGTAATCACATTCAAAACATCGTGTAAACCTTTTCAAATACATTAAGACGATGGACATCCGAAACGAGAGTAATCAAATACAACATTCTTCACAAAACTTGATCGAGGCTTTCGATAATTGCTTGATATATTTAAAAAGGGAAGGTTGAGATTGAAAGACATATTTCTAAATATTTTCATTTATTGGGTCACCAGAATCCTAAAGAAAATTTGTATTCCAGTAATTCAATAACACTACCTATAAGAATGTTTTTTGAGGAGGTAGGTACATATATATGAACAGTCATTTGGAGTTTTCTCTACTTTTGAGTGGAAAATTATGCAAGTAATCGTAGGAACAAAATCTGAAGTTATAGGTAGGTATCCATGACGGAATGAAGGATATGTTATCACGAATGTGTACACAGGGTATGTCTGCTGCAGCCTCTCTGATACTTGATTTTCGAATCCGTAAGATCTTCTACGGAACAAATCAAATCACAAAAGTCTGAAGTTATAGGTAGGTATCCATGACGGAATGAAGGATGTTATCACGAATGTGCACCCAGGGTATGTCTGCTGCAGCCTCTCTGATACTTGATTTTCGAATCCGTAAGATCTTCTAAGTTGATTGCAGCTAACATAGAGCTCTTCTCCTCCTCGATAAGTCATTTTAACTGGTCAAAAACTTATGATTTGATACTGTAGACACCGAGTGAAACCCGACTCTATCCCTGTCGTGACGGGACCCACAATTAACTACAATGCAAATAAAGGGCATTTTTCTTCAGTTGAAGCACGAATTATAATCCTAAATTGAAAAAACTACTCAAATTCGCACAGAAAATCACAAAATAAACACTTTTACCACTATGGTCGCTTATGACGAATTACAATGTATGCCAACAGCCGCCATATTGCTTTCGTTTTGACAGGTCGATGGATTGCCTAATAGTCTGGCTAGTATCCGAATGATTCATGTATCTGCAAATGTATGAGCTAGCAGAGGGAAGACATCACTATCGACAATCTCCAAGTACTTGCTATCCCGAACAATAAACGTAATGACACTGTGCACTGCTTTGAATAGAATCGAATCTCACCACCTCCTCTATTGTAGGTTATCACTTGTTTTGCACTACCGGAGAATTCACCGGAACGAAGCAACGAATATCGGGTTACTGACAATATCCTTTTTGTAGTTATAAGTGGCATGTGAATATGCATGAATAAAATATCACCTATATACAGTGTGTCTTTAGGGTATGAGAGCGATACTAAATCTAGTGAGAAAATGAAACGTAATTCTTTCATAATAAGAAATTTGATAGTTGAGAATAGTCCAGTAAATTATATGAATATATAGCGAGCTAAATCGAAATTTTTTGTTATGTTTGTACATTCTGCTTCAAACCATCTAAAAGTTCAAAGAAGCCTGGATTTATATTTTCTTGAGGCTTCACTCACTGATGCCTGTCGAATAAATCAAGTCCAGTTCTATCAATACAAGCAATGACTAGGTTTATATTCTATATTATGATTGAAGCAATTACTTTTGTTATAACTTTCAAATTCGACGATTCAGGTATATCGAGGTCAGTACAGATTGTCCCACCAATCGATATTCGGAAATACATTTTTCCCGTATGTTTTTCCTGTCGATATTATTCGCACTTGAATAATATCTAGTGAATGATATTTCTGATGATAACTTCCAAATAATTTTATCAATTTCTATGGAATTTATTTTTTTCAAGAAATTACGACAACTTATATATTAGTTTTGTATACAATTTCATAAAAAATAATTACCTATTATTGTTTGATGAATGAAAAACGAACATTTGCTCCTTCGCCACATTTTGAATACTGACTAACAGATTCTAATGATTCAGTATGTAAAACCAATTCGAAATGTACGTAATTAGTGTTAGTGCAATTTTATCGAATCCAAGAAAATTTATGAAAATTGAGCCATTGAAATCATATTTGAATTCTAAATTAAACGGTATGACGATTATGACAATTGTAAAAAATAATTTTCCTCTTGGAACAGTGATGGGAAAGCAGGGATCAGTTGTATGTGTTTTGCACTAAGAGACAAATATCAGTTTCAATAATACTATTCAGAAAATTGTATCTTGTGTGTAGAAATTTAAGCTACAAAAAAGGCAGTAAGTCATTTTCATCTAGTTCATTATGGGCTCCAGACAGAGAGGGAGGGGTCGAGGACGAATTGCAAGTAGCGATCAGACGATGGTCACTAAATTATGTACATCTGAAGAATGTATCAGTCAAATCACCCAAACTATGAGTAAAACTTTCAGCTGAAATTCAAGAAATTGATCTACCAAAAGAGACCGATAATATCATGAAACAGCTAAAACGGCAACAGGAGTTATGCATTCACTAACAGACAAACAAGAACAATACGAAAAGTACATACAAGTTCAGAATATTGAATTCTTTGGAATTCCAGAAGTACGGTGGAGACATTTCTCACAAATGGCTGTTCAGGAGATATTGCTCAATTGAATTGAATCTGAACATCACGAATATGAATCTAATTATCGAATATGCTTATAGACTAGACAAGAAATGAGTTTCTTTCGAAAAAATAGTTCCAAGTCTCCAAAAATATGAATCGGAATGCAATTCGGAATTTTTTTTCTCTGCTGACGAAAATTGCCATTGTTATTAACAAAAAGGTTCAGTTTTTTGGAATAACTCAAAACTATAAGCGACAGCAAAAAAAAAAAGAAATTCTAAAAGGGAAATTTCCAATAGAAGAGTTTTTCGGAACTTTATCTCCATTATTTATAATTTTAATTTAACGCTGAAAATAGGACACTGCATGACTGCTACAGGCATGCGCCGCTCTCTAAAGAAAGTAGACCACATAAAATATTTTTGTATATCATTAAATATCAATTTAAAAATTTGAATAAAGCATGGTGTGTTTTAACATTTGAAAAAACGATGTCCCGTTGGAAAAACAATATATTTTCAACAAGTTGGGCATTTGTTAATTAGTCCTCATTTTTCGGACCACGGTTATCATAAAAACGTCAGAAATGTTTAAATAATAGCTATATAAATTTTTCGCTTCTGGAGCCCTTTTATATATAAATATATAACAAGATCAACAAGATAAAGTTTTTAAACGTTGTTTATTTTGTTTGTTATATCTTTTTAAAATTAAGTGAAAATAAAAAATGTTTGTATGTTTTGCTATTGCTGTTTTTGCATGAAATAAAAGCATTTAATAACATTCGAAAAAAATAATTGAACCATTTGTTTATTAATTGTTTATAAACAAATTGATTAGTTTAATATTTAGAAAAATACCATTTTGTTTTCTTGAGAATGTAATGATTAAAAAAAATTCAAATAAGTAGTAAAGATTTTTTCTTTGGAAATCATAATGGGCATTTCTAAAAGAAAAACAAAGAAAATATTAAAATCTAATTGTTTATTAAGCTAACAATTTGTTATGAACAAATTCCAACTCTCATTATATTTTTTTCCAAAATTACTGAAAATTACAAAACAACCATTTGCAACAAAGCGTCAAAAAATTTGTTTTAATTTTTCATAGATTTTCTAAAATTACGAGTATAAAAAAGTTGCAGCGCCACTTGATTTTTTTAAGTAACAAACCGCTGTAACTTTTAAACCATTAAAAATAGAGTTATAAACATTCAAGTTGATTTTATGACATATTTGTTGTTCTCCAAATACATTTTCACCAAGTCTTATCCTCATGATTTCGTGTTTATATGCATTTGTTTATACATATATATATATATATATATATATATATATATATATATATATATATAATCTGTCCATTATGCCACAAATTCCTTTTTTCATTATATATATATATATACAGTGTGACCCATTTAAAATGGAACCACCCTGTAGAATACGCATTTTCAGTCAATCTAAAAATTTTTTTATTAAGCATCAAAAACTGTATCTTGACAAAATTTTATAACTTTAGTTTCATTTAAGGCACTCTTATGGTTTTTTCTTTGTCAAAAGGCAAAAGTTTACGTCATGTTTTTTTTTCCAAATTTTGACTACACCACTGGATTCTCAGTCGTTATAAATTACAACCATCAAAATTTCAATAAAAAAATATTGGTTACCAACGAAGTTACAACAACTTTAATTTTGAAAAAAAAGTATTTGATTATAATTTTTTATTTAGATTGCGACATATTTGAAATCTGGCAACACTGCCGATACAAAGTAGAGCACAAGTGAATTTGTACAGCGAAAACTGAAGTCAATAGCTCATTCCGTTCAACAGTTTAACTACTGAAAGTATGGTAATGTGAGGATTTGTGGTGTACTAAATCACAGCCTACTATTGATTTAGTACAATACCTATGCCCAATGTATTAGTTCAGATTTCCTCAAATTATTGATACCTTCTCTAAAAAAGCTTGTTTCAGTTGAGTTTTGCAGAATAAAAAAGGAACATTTTTTGTCCTTTTCTGTTTTATTAGTGAATAAATATTTTGATACTTTAAAACTTGATTCGGTTCATTTCGTTTTATCGGCTATTGAAAACTGCATAACTTGAAAATGAATTTTAATTTTCTGTTATTTTCGAATACACTTATAACCAAACTTAAATAAATGATTTTAAGGGAATATAATTCACAAATCCAGTGGCGTAGTTAGATTTTTTATTACAAAATCGCTTCCACCAGAAATCGCTCACATTACCATACTTTCAGGAGTTATAACTGAGAAGGAATGAGCTATTGACTTCGAATTTTCGCTGTACAAATTCACTGGTGTTCTACTTTTATCGGCAGTGTTGCCGATTTTAAATATTTATAATCT